>JAVTVY010001989.1:0-34923 GCA_036873755.1 Hanleya hanleyi
CGAACATGTAGTTCAGGAATTTGCTGTGGATCATTTTTTGAGAGGTTGTAGGGAAAGGTCCGCAGCTATCCTTGCTTTAGAGAAGCGTCCTCGGACGGTGAGAAAAGCTCTGAAATATGTGACGTCGTCGATTCAGAATCAAAAATCGTTATCAATTAGATCGTCAACTCGACAGGTGACCTTTGATTTAGGTGCTCAGATCTGTGCTGTAGAGAGTAGTCCAGAGCAGACGAATCTTGAAAGAGCATTAGAAAAGTCCTTTGCTAAATTCACTACTGCCCTGTTGTCTAAACTTTCTAGTTTGGGTTCTTACGGGGGAGGTACGACCCAGGGGAAATTGCAATTGGGCTGTTCAGAGAAAACAACATCAGAAGAAAATCGGTCTTTCCCATCTTCTAAATCCATAGTGAACTCCAATCAACGCAGATCTCCTGAGAGTCATAGAAATAGTTTTCCGGAAAAACTAGAAAGGGTTGGATTTCTAGGCCATAACTCAACCCGTATTGAAAATGGCCAAACTGTTAAACATAGTGATATTAGATTGCTGGAACACAGTTGGGAAATAGCACCCGAGGTTGGATTCCGGTGTGATGGGGGTGACGGGTTAATAGATCCAGCCACTCGTGGTTTTCCGGAATCTAACATTCAGGGGTCCGACAGGTTAATAGACTTTGCCGGGCCTCATGGGAAGGTAATTAGGGAAATAGCACCCGAGGTTGGATTCCGGTGTGATGGGGGTGACGGGTTAATAGATCCAGCCACTCGTGGTTTTCCGGAATCTAACATTCAGGGGTCCGACAGGTTAATAGACTTTGCCGGGCCTCATGGGAAGGTAATTAGGGAAATTAAGTCTAATTCTTTTAACGGATGGGCTATAGAGTCTTCCGTTAGTGTTAGTGGAGAGGAAACTCAGTCAGGGCCTTGTGATGGGAAAATTAAAGAAATGAATCTCAATGTATCACATGGGTGGTCTATGGTGGTCCCCTTCAGTGTGGGTGCAGAAGAAGCTCGTGCGGTTATAGATTCCGCAGCTGAGATTACTGTCATGAGTGAGGAATTGTATGCTAAGGTCTCCCATTTATACCCCTCTTCTGTGAAAACGAAACTGCGGGGAGCCTTGCCTGGCGGTCCACAAATGGGGAAAGTGGTGAGTAATATAGGGATTAGATTGGGGTCTAATGTCTATTATGGAGATCTGGTAGTTGCCCCCATTAGAGATGATCTGTTATTGGGGTTTGATTTCTTGTTTACTCAGGCGTGTGTCATAGATCTTAATCGCAATCTTTTGAAGATAGGTGAAGATACTGTTCATGCTGTAGAAAACAGACATTCGTCTGGAGAGCATTTCCCTGTTCATAAAGTTTGTGTGGAAACTACCACTGTGATACCTCCCCATAGTCTCAAGATAGTCTCTGGACGGATATTTAATCCAACGGATGATGATCTTATAGTGGAACCTGTAGGAGAGGTTGAGGGAATGCTTATGCCCAAAGTACACGAGTGGCTAGTGTTAGTTCCCTTGAGGATGATTTATCACATCCGGAAGCAGAGCTGTCACTTGAGGAAATTGAGGCTTTGACGGTTCCGCCACATTTGGTGGATTTATATGAAGATGGTTGCAAATCTCTGCATGTCAGGGAAGAGATCGCTGCTTTAAAAAAGCTATTGTGCGACTTTCCTGATGTATTCGCTGAGCATGATTTAGATTTAGGGAAATTTACAGACATCGAACACAAGATTGATACCGGAGATGCAAAACCTGTGAGACAGAGAATGAGACGCACACCCCTAGGGTTCGAACAGGAAGAGGAAAAGCATTTGCAGGCTTATGTGTGATGCCGGAGTTATTCAGCCGTCAACATCTGACTGGGCAGCGGCACCGGTATTAATACGAAAGAAAGATGGTAGTTTGAGGTATGCAATAGATTATCGGGATCTAAATCTTAGAACGGTAAAAGATGCATACCCTCTCCCGCTTATTGAGGAATGTTTAGATACCTTAAGTGGGTCCGCCTTTTTCAGTACTATAGATTTAGCGGCCGGATATTGGCAGATCGCCATTAGTCTGGAGGATCGCCATAAAACCGCGTTTATTACAAAATGTGGTTTATTCGAGCATATTCGGATGGGATTCGGACTTTGCAACGCTCCTGCCACGTTCCAACGCTCAATAAATCACGTGTTACGTGGGCTCACTTGGAAAGAGGTCCTAGCTTATATCGATGATATCGTAGTCCTGGGTGATAGCTTTTGGACTATGATTCGAAATCTTAGAGTGGTATTTCAGCGTATTAGGGATCATCATTTGAAGCTGAAGCCGCGAAAGTGTGCCTTGTTTAGGCGTGAAACTAACTTCCTGGGAAAGAAAGTTAATAAGGCTGGTGTTTCAATCACAGAGGAAAAAAATCTCTGCTGTAATGAAGTGGACTATTCCAACTTGCCGTAGGGATGTAGAATCTTTTCTTGGATTCGTGAATTACCATAGAGATTTTGTATCACATTTCTCTCTATTCTCTCACAGGTCCAAAGGCTCGGTTTGAGTGGAGAGAGGAACAGCAAAGGGCTTTTGAACAGTTAAAAGTCGTTATGACTCAGGCGCCTGTGTTGGCGTTTCCTACGCCAACTGATGTATTCATTTTGGATACAGATGCCTCCAATTTTGCTATCGGGGCAGAACTGTCACAGGTGCAGGATGGTATCGAACGTACAATTTCCTATTCTAGCTATGGCCTTACACCGGCTCAGCGACGATATTGCACCAAGCGGGAAGAACTCCTCGCAGTTGTTACTTTCACTAGGATGTTCCGCCATTACTTGTTAGGCAGAAAATTCATGGTTCGCACAGACCATAATAGTTTAGTCTGGCTAACTCGTTTCAAACATATAGAGGGTCAACTTGCCAGGTGGATTGAGGAGCTAAGTCAATTTGACATGCAGATAGTTCATCGATCAGGTGCCAAGCATGCCAATGCTGATGGTTTGTCTAGAATTCCAGATACTCTGGTATCCTGTAATTGTTACGAGGCAGGGTGTACGCCAGGGCAATTACCTTGTGGCGGTTGTGACAGGTGTGTGCGGACCCATCAACAGTGGGAACGGTTTGAAGCTGATGTTGATGATGTGATCCCTTTGGCAAGGGTTGGAGGGGCATTTCCTGGGTCACCGTTAGGGTCTAGCTGCAAGTTTCAGCCTATCGCTGGATACATGGGTATTAGCGATGCTGAGGCGAATGTATCTGTCAGTGAGAAGGTTGAGCCTAGAAATCATGCAGTATTTGACTTCGGGGATTCTAATGTAGATGGTCCGCAGGAGCAAGATCTGAATATAGTGTTTGGAATTCAGTCAGTAGAGATCACAGACTCTGTGTTAGACACAGAGACTGGAGTAGAATCAGATGAGGTAAATTCCCTTGGGATGGAGTTCTTGCCGTGTGTCGCGGGAGACATCCGAGAGAAACAGCTCTCCGATCCAGATTTAAAACCAATTATGTTATGGTTAGCTGATGGAGTGGAGCCTGAACATCTGTATTTAACTGGCCCAATCACCAAACAACTGTGGTTATGTAAATCGCAGTTGATCTTGAAACAGGGAGTTCTGTTTTACAATTGGGAGGGTCCGTTATGTGGGAAACTAAAGTTAGTGGTCCCCCTTTGTCTTAGAACTGAAGTCTTGGAGCTGACACATGACGCCAAGGTGGCGGGTCATTTGGGTCAGAAGAAAACAGTGGAAAAGGTTAAGGCGTCCTTTTTCTGGCCTACAATGAGTCGTGACATTAAGCTATATGTGATGACTTGTTCAGTTTGTAATCGTAACAAAAAACCACACATACATCCTAGAGCCGGTTTGGGGATGTTCCATGCTGGGATCCCCATGGAGAGAATTCATTTGAACAGTTTAGGGCCGTTTGTGACTAGTTCGAAAGGGAACAAATATATTTTGATGATGATAGATCAATTTTCCAAGTGGATAGAGTTCACTCCCCTTAGTTCTCAGACTGCCGAGCTGGTGGCCCAAGCATTCATAGAGAATTTTGAATGTAGGTTTGGCGTGCCATTACAAATTCACACAGATCAGGGACAGAATTTTGTAGGGATCTTTTTAAGGAGTTCTATCGTCTCCTAGACATTGTTAAGACGAGAACAACCCCCTATCGGCCTTGTTCAAATGGCCAAGTAGAACGTTATAACCGAATACTCTTGCAGATAGTTCGCTGTTACTTGGAACGCAAGCAGAGTAATTGGGATGAGCACCTTCCATTGATAGGTATGGCTATTCGTTCTATGGTGAACAGGGATACCGGATTCTCCCCGAACATGCTGATGTTGGGGAGGGAGATAAGCTTCCCGGTTGATGTTCTGTTTAATATAGCTCAAACAAATGGTGAACCATTGGGCCATGCAGATTACGTAGTCAAACTTTTGGCAACTTTGAAGGCCACCCATCAATTCGCCAGGGAACAAATTAAAACTTCTCAACAACGACAGAAACGTACATACGATCTCAAGATACGACAAAGGTCATTCGAGGTGGGGGATCTAGTTTATAAAAGAGACCTTTCCGCAAAGACTGGACAGAGTAGGAAGTTACGTCCAATTTATGTGGGTCCGTTCCTAGTGGCGGAGGTCAAAAGCCCTTGCCTTTATAAGGTCGAGAGTCGGAAACGCAGTTATGTATTACATCATGATGCATTGCGTCGTTGCGAAGACAGGGTAGTTCCCATGTGGATTCGTCGCCGACGGCATGATTTGCTAATGCTAGATGAGACGCTACCATACTCAGTGGATCTAGATGATACTATGCCTGTTTCCGGGGAGGTAATAGCTCCACCCGGGACAGAGTCTGACAGCTGCCCTGATTTGGTGGCAGCGGATTCAGTTGTGCCCACTTTTCGCTCTCCTGATCCACTCGATGAGACCTGTTGTTCCCCTGACCCACCCTTTAGCCAGGTTAGACGACGACTGAGGCGTCGTAGAAATAGAAGTAGCTTAGATGTGACTTCTGATTCGGAGGTTTTTGTCTCTGAGCCAATCAGAACTCGGAGGGGTCGAATTCCACGACCTCCAGCTATCTCTCACTGTATACACGGGATTAGTACGGTGGAACACTACAAGGTAGATGAATGTAGATATTTTAGTAATTCTGTGATTATCGAAAAAGTTAGGTTTTAGGGCGTATGCATTTAAGAAAAAAAAAAGTTACGTTTTAGGGTGTATGAATTTTAAGATCATTAGGATGTTTTAATACAAAAAAATGTTGAAGGTTTTAGGATTTTAATGGTTTGGAAAATGAAGTAGGCAATGAATAGGCAATGAATATGAAGTTAAAGCGTACGTAGTTAAAAGTAAAGCTAATATTAATTTACAGAGCATGTGCATGTGTGAAGATGGATTTAATTTTGTGTTCAGTGGAAGTCATTTAACCCTTGGATTATTTCCAAGGTAAACAGATGTTTATCATGTCATCCTTTTCCCACAGTAATGGATAGTGAATTACAAGAAGTAGAAGAGTTGTCGATAAACATCGACTGGGATGAGTATGTCATCATTGACACATGGGAGGCAAGTGAGGAGATGGATGGTTCCGTGTTGCCTGGTTCCGTGTTGCCTGGTTCCGTGTCGCCTGGTTTCGTGTTGCCTGGTTCCGTGTTGCCTGGTTCCGTGTCGCCTGGTCCCGTGTCGCCTGGTTCCGTGTCGCCTGGTTCCGTATCGCCTGGTTCCGTGTCGCCTGGTTCCGTGTTGCCGGGTCCCGTGTTGCCTGGTGACTCATTGCCTGTTTCAGCATTGCAGCAGCGTATAGGGGTGCCCACTTTGGATCATGAATGTACCGTCTGTAGGAAAGTGGTTCCACAGAAGATGAAAAAACATGTTCAGTTTGCTCATATGCCCTGGTTTCTGGCCCCAGACAGGTGTTGCTGGGAGTGTGAGGCGGAGCAAGGAGCCCTATGTTTCCTTCATAGACATGTAGAAGCCCAAGATCATACGGATGCAGCACTCTTTAATGATGTTAATTTAGTCCGGTGGATCTACAAGATCCTTGGGTTGTACGAGTTTCTGATGGAGATCCTCCAAGTTCCGATACTAGATGTTCTGTTGGGCACCATCCTTAAGAGAAGGCTGTTTACCATTGATCCACATGTACAGATTGCAGGTACCCAGGCAGCGTTGTTCCGGGTGATTGCCGGGGTATTGAGACTCCCGGTGAAGGCGGAGTATACGATCCCCCCACCAAACAGCGTGGCGGTTCTGTTCCACTGGAAAGCCCTGGCCGCCATTATCGGACAATTTGATCCGGCCACTCAACAAAGGCTTAAAGGGCTTGCCGGTGAAACTGGATTGCTCCGCTGTGGTGGTCCGCATGCATTGGGAGCCTCCCTCTCGGTAACCCCGATGGACACTCTTCTGAACATCTGCGGGAAACCAGTATGGAAAGGAACTCTTGCTACAGCTTTACCTTCAACCACCCTGCCTGCCAAGACCCCAATGGAGATACCTGATTTGGCTTCCACCCCAGTCACCATAGACACTCACGTCCACTTAGAGAAAGTTCTGCGGAAGTTCAATGTCCCCTCCGTTGAGGCCTTGGAATGCCTAACAAATCGTAGTGATTCAAGAATACAGCTCCAGTACCTTATTTCTAACTTTGTATTCCCGGAAACCTGGTCAGACCTGCCTTTGCTGTTGTCGGATTTTCATTGTCAGTTTACTTTTGGAATTCATCCCCACGTAGCCAGTGCTCCCGTGTCGTCAGCAGTGATGAACCAATTATTCCATCTGTTGGCACATCCGCGATGTGTGGGATTGGGCGAGATCGGCCTCGATCTTCATTCTCATCATGACGCAGATCTCTACTTTCAGGAGCGTTTCCTACATCAAATTCTTCCGATTGCAGCTCAGCGGGATCTTCCGGTGGTTATTCACTGCCGGGAGACCGTGCCCACTGAATCTTTGGCGCGAGATCGCTGCATCTCAATCATTTCGGCCCATCTGTCAAAAGGTCACCCGATTCATTTGCATAGTTTTGTTGGCGGGGAGGGAGATGCCTGTGCCTGGATTAGGGCGTTCCCCTGGGTGGTGTTCGGATTGAACGCTGGGATTCTCCGGTCGGACGAGACTGCACGTATGGCTGGGGTAATCCGGGCGGTTGATCTGGACCGCCTGGTCCTGGAGTGTGACGCTCCTTACCTGACTCCGTGTGGCCACTCGGGTGCCAATTCACCTTGGTACCTTGGGGTGGTTGCTCGTCGGGTGGGGCGCGTCCGGAACCTAGCGGCCAGGTTGGTTTTTGACGCAGCCCGGTGGAATGCCTGCCGGACATATGGCCTCCCGCCAAATTACTAAATTTTGGGACCTGCAAAATTCTAAATTATATCAGGACATATCAAAATTCCAAATTGTTAGGGTTTAGAATGTTTTGGGGAGATTTGGGCTATTATAAATTGTTAGGGATGGTGATAGGAATAAGAAAAGGAGTGAGGTACAATTTTTTTCGCATTAATAACAAAATTCTAAATTGTTAGGGAACTTGTAAATTAATAGGTAGTATTCCGGTAGCGGAGGGTGATAGCTCAACCGTTGCCGGGATCTATATTCTTTATTTTATTTTGGGGGCGGGTAATAGCTTTGCCCCCACCTAGTTATTGGTAGGGTTTACTTCGTATTTATAGTCTAACAGGGCGGGGATTAGCTCTGCCCAGTTGGCATTCATGGTTAGGGTTTATTTCATATTTGTGATCTGACAGGGCGGAGAATAGCTCTGCCCCGTCGAAATTCCTGGCTTACCAGCTGGATTTTTAATTTGGTCCTTCAGTATTTCTTGAGGGAAGGGAGTGTAATATTATGAATCATTCCCTTATGGGAAAGGTAGCACATCTCTCTGATAAAGAGGATGGGCTATGGGTATACGTAGCATCATAAATTTGTAGCGCACTTTTCGAAATCTTGGAACAGGGGAGAATGTAGTGCCCAGTGGGTTAATGCCTCGTTTTGGAGGATAATCTGACAGCCTTGATTTGGAGCCGACCTACCGGAAGTCGTCGGTGGAATAAATAGCCAGCGTGAAGAGGCAGCCATTGCCTTTTGGATTCTGGATTGCTGAGAGAAGACATCATCGGGTGCCATCCTGACTAACTAGGACCGGTAAGTACCTTCTTACTTGTCCCGGCACGACAACTGCTTGTATTTGCGGCGGGGGTAAAATGTACCAGCCGCGCTCAGAGAGAATCAGTTTTGCGCATTTGTTGATTATTTCTACATTCAAATATATCTCCTGGTTAGAATTGTATTCAAAACCTCCGTATCGGCATTTGTTTTGTAATAATTTACCGCTGGGACGTCTTTATCCCTCGTCAAAACCCCTCGATTGCTGCGCAATCTCGGGGTTTTGACTCGGGATGAAAGACGTCCCAGCGGTAAATTATTACACAACAAATACCTCTATGTCGGTTGTGAATCCTTAATCCAAGCCTGATTTTCACTCTACCATAGCGATTTTAGAAGGATGATTAGGCAGAAGGATGAAAGCCAGTGTTGCGATAGATAGGAATACCACATCAGTATTGCCATTCCTATACAATTTTGAATGGAAAAATATTCGTTTCCACTGCATGTTTTGTTATGTCTATCGCCCTTGCGTTTATTTCGACTAGACATTCATCGCCAGCGGGAAGATGGATGGTCCATTAATTTTGAGCAAATTCCCTTCACGTTCCATGAACACACCCAGCTGATATCGTCCAGACAATTCCCGCTCCATTTACACCAAACTCTATCGTGCGCCTAATTATAAGGTGACATCAACAGCAGACGTTTCTGAAATATGTACTGATCCTATGTTCTCGATTAATCTACACCCAATTGCCACCCGACAAGAACCAATCATTAAATTTCAATACTCAGTATTCTCGTTTCGGTATATGGAGACCGATTATTTTTATTTCCGCTTTGGGGAAAAGTAATCTCGGGACCTATATAACCAATATTCGTATATAATTCCCGATACGACCATTAAGTCAAGAGCGCTGGGGATAACTACACCGACACCATTATATGTATAGGAAATTAATCGTAAGCCATTGGGGATGTACCATTTACTTTCGTCTGGCATTTGTGAACCACCGGACAATGAGCATACAGTGTTATCGTCTTGGACCTGAGTTCATACTTGATTAATACATGCATGTAATTGTATATAGGCAAAAACATCAATATCTGCATGCTTCCTTTGTTTCGTTCTTCTATTTAAGCCAGTATGTCATAGTATCCATTGCATGCATACATCATCCTGAGAAATAAGGAAAGACCTACTACGAGAGAGATGCAAAACAATCAAACAGAAGTATCACGCCCCTCCTTCCCATCGACACATAGATGTTATAACACAGACGTAAAATCTTATTATTTCTATTAACATATACTATGTATATTATCAGATAAAATCACGCGAATTGCTCTCATTAGAAGCCCAAATGAAAATATATAGATTGAGGAAATGAGGGGATAGTAAAAAGAATGTTAGTTGGCTAGACACAGAGAAACAGTTGCAGCGAAATTGTGTATGGGGGGGAGGGTGGAAGGTTCTGGAAGTCAATGATTGACTCACCAACGCGTTTTGTTTCTTTTATTCTTGTTACTTGTGAATAAATATTTCTTGTGGTCAACATATGGAGATCTTGTATTTATTGTGGACACTGAAATTCGATCCCCTGCAAGGACCGTAAATAATCCTGTCACCGTAAATATTGCTGCAATGCAATTTGGTAGATAACCTAAGCTTTTTACTAGGTTTCAAGTATGTTTTGTCTTTTTGATGTATTTGAACAAACATATGTCACTTGGTTGTATGGTTACCTTATTTCCACATTTCTAGGTAATTACAACCCACCACCCACGTAAATTGCTTTTCTTCGGGAAAATTGTTTTATCGAACATTGCCTAATCGCGCCTGAAATGAAATGGGACTGATCAATCAATAAATATGTTGAACCATATGACAAGTTATTTAGGGTATTAATAATTCTGTAATGTGTTATTTATAAGAAAAAAGTTACTTGATAATATTTTATCCGTTACGACGATGCAGATGTAAACCGAAAAGTCGCTTTAAATACCAATTCTTATTTCGCCTGTAGCACTTACACGAAAGTTACGAAAGATGCTGAAAACAATCAGCCGAATAGACACTTCATCTGGAAGCATTATGCCAGAGATGGATTGGAACTGTCGGAGGAATTAATATTGAATTAGGTTGTCACGAGAGAAAGGATTGTCGTACTGAATGATTCCAAACAAAGCAATCAGTACATAGAACATAAGAGTACGAACGTGGTCTCATTTTGTATCTCGAAATTAAAAAATAATCTGAAAACGTTTCAGATATTCATAAATAATAAATAGATATCGCTGTCGCCACTATTTCCTCCGCCGGGTGTCATTTTCTAAGGTTTCATATGTCGAATGGAATCCCTCAAATAATCAATGTTCGGGAATTCTAAACTATTAATTTAACATCCTAATATGTTCGATAGGCACCCATGGGATACCCGGCGACTATAGCTGCGCTTCTGTGTTGAAAAACAGTGTACAGCCACAAAATCGCCCTTCAGCATGTCTATAACATGCAGTATATGTAGCGAGGTTATCTGTGAAAAACGAACGCCCAGTTATATTTTAATAATGTAGACATGAGGCTGAGACTGATTGACGCAGTTATAATAACTGTCAACTATCATCCCAGAGCAGGGCAAAATGCACACACGGATAATTCTGACACCAGTGTTAAATCCCAGACATTGGTCGATGAAAAGAGAATGCATATTCTCCAGAAGAAACTTTCTGAGTCAGACTACAGCATATTTGCATAATTTCGAGTTGCATACATCATTCTCTGTATAGTATGAGAAATTTCACATCGCATGTCGGAAAATTTATCTAGCTGGTTCGGTCAGGATTAATTTGTCATCAGTAATAATTGGCTGTTCATTACTGCAAATACGATGAATTGTTAAATGGGGTCTGGCAATATTCCAGTCAGAATATATTTTATCATCGCGTCGCGCCAATTGATACACGCTTCTGATATACCGGTCAACGGTCTTTCTCAGTGTTATTATCATCCGAAAATTTATGTTGCTATCAGGCTTAATTCGACGATACACCAAACTCAGTACAAAGTGTATTATTGCCTTCGCCGTGTGACTATGAACAGTGTGACTGACGTCACAGGACCTACGAAGTAGGGTAGGCATTAGGACTCCGACGCGCACTGAGCTCTTGGAAATCCACCTGCCCCAAGTTGAAATCCTGCCTATATTAAGATGGGCACGGCCCAAGTCAGAATCATCAGTGATTTTCATCAAAAATCACCAGAAATTTTCATCAAAAGTAGGTTAACTCAGAACTTGCTGGTAACAGTCCCCTAATGTACCTTCATGCCAAAAATCAAGGTTCTAATGTCAACGGTTCTCCTTATTTTGCGAACGAAAGGTCTCGGATGGACTGACTCACTAGCGGACAATTTGCAGATGGTAGCCTACTTCGTAGGAAAATATTACCCATGCTACCGAGTCGGCTCATAACTGGCCTAAAGTTATATTAATGTTTCTCCGTATTAACCACATCACCACAATTCTAAATAAACGTGTGTAAGCACTTGTCCAATAAGAGATGAATGTTTCTCCTTAGACCAATTGTCAAAGTGTCATGCCAGGAGACGAAAACACATGCGAAGTTCTTTTAATCTAAAGTCAAAAGTTATGTCTAATTAGTTTGACTTCATTCATGTCCCTACGAAGTAGGCTACCATCTGCAAATTGTCCGGTAGCCAGTCAGTCAGTCGATCCGAATCCTTTCGTCGGCAAAATAAGGAGAACCGTTGATATTAGAAACTTTTGGCATGAAGGTGCATTAGGGGACTGTTACCAGCAAGTTCTGAGCTGACCTACTTTTAATGAAAATCACTGGTGATTCTGGCTTGGGCCGTGCCCATTTTAATGTAGGCAGAATTTCAACTTGGGCCGGGGGAATTTCCAAGAGTTCAGTGAGCGTCGGAGTCCTATGCCTACCCTACTTCGTAGGTCTTGTGACGTTAGTCACACTGCCATGTACTGTCAGTGCAAACTATTAAAGGTTAGATGAATAGGTTGAGCAAATATAGACCTACCATTGTGGACTGGATGGACCAGTAATATTAATAAAGCAAGGTAAGCACTCCGAAGGATGACAAGCAATTTATTTTGACTCAATATTTCGGTTTATTGTTCAAACCATCATCAGGAGTGATTGCTTGTCATTCTTCGGAGTGCTTAATACTTTGCTTTACTATGCAAAGATAGTCCGTGTGAATTCTAATATCGGTAATATTAATAGGTCAAAGTTTTTGGATTGAAACTATCCAAACTCCATTTTCTCTTATTCCAAGGAATTGAGAGTTGTCCTTTGTATCTTAATTATTTTTAATTCACACGAAAAAAAAATCCTGAGGTCTGACAAAGGTTAAACTGGACGCAAATCAGACAAATGCTTTAATCAAACGCTAGTCCGATTAGTTTGTCTTGTTACACAACCTTGCGCCATTCACTGTGACATATATATAAAGTCGATTAATAGCGAGGCTTCCGGGTTTTGTCGTCAATCACGAGGTGAGAATACCGATTTACCTTCATAATTTTCTCTGCATAATTGATTTTTGGTTTGTCGCTACTATTGTAAATGTCACACCAATAATTTACTCGGGTTAAACCATTGTATGTGCTACCGCACTTCGGTGGTGTAATGGTTAGAGCGTCGGCCTCGTGAGCGGTAGGTCCTGGGTTCGATCCCAGGCCGGGTCATATCAAAGACTAGAAAAATGGAACTTGTTGCTTCCTCACTTACGCTCAGCATTACGAGGATAGAACAAGGACTGGTTCGCTCGGTGTCAGTACTATGAAATGGCAGCATTAGATCTGCTCTGTTACAAATGGGTAACCCAGCCCTTCCCCCTCCCCCCTTCTCCTCCCCGTCGTGATATAACTGATGTTAAACCCTGTTCACTCATTCACTCACTTGTAAGTGCAAAACATATATTATTCAAAAAGGTCAACATTTTGAATGCCTGAAATGCATAGAATCTACGTCGTGTGTATTAATGTTTCATTGTTTCATAGTACTCTCTAAAATAAGTTGAGTGAATTCACTCAAGTAAGAGTGGAAATTGATCCCACTTAATAATTGAGTGAGATTTTCACTCAACTTGAGTTACTTTTCACTCAACTTGAGTTAAATGCATTCAACTTGAGTGACATCCACTGAAGCCTAAGAGTGCAAATTGATCCCACTCAAGTTGAGTAAACTTGGGTGGTTTTAACTCAAGTTGAGTGAAAAGTAACTCAAGTTTGAGTGAACAGGTACATTTCACTCAAACTTGAGTGGAACAGTTCACCCAAGTTATTTTAGAGAGTAGGCAAATATCGTTCATTACGAATCTTAGCGACCACAATCAAACGATCTATTCACATGGCGTGCAGTTAATCAAATAGACGGTAAAATAAAGATGCATGATGAGGAAACAATGTGACTTATCTATTTGGAATCTACCAATCGATCACAGAAGGATGAATGTCATAGCCAGTGCTGAGAAAGATAACAATACCACAACCAGTGTGCAATCTCTACAAGTATTCTGAAATGAACAATTTGCTTCCGCTGGTACTTCTGTTTTGCTTGGGTTTTAAAACCTGGAGTTTCACTGGAAACTCTGTAGCTCGGGACACTGCTTACATCTGAACTTTCCAAAACCATCTGATGGAGATATTGTACATTGTCAGATTTAGTACTGCAGATGTTAGTCATTAATACAAATATATGTAAAAGACACACCCTACTTTAAATAATAAGAGTATTTTGGGGGGATTCTGAAATTACATGTCAGAATGCAAATATAGATAAAGAAAAAAAATACATATTAGCAGCCCATAAAGTGAACCGGATCGATCAAACTTATCAAGGGGAGAACTCTATAATATAATTCATCAGTCTCAGTCTTTTTCGTTTGTGTTAGATTCGATCGCTGATATTCCAATAGATAAAAAAAACAGTAACAGTCTTAGTCTGAAATTCCGAGCTAATGGCTAAGGAATCTGTTTACATTATGAAACACTTAACATTTTACAATAAATTATCTTTTTGCAACGTGTATAACAAGGTGAACTCTACAAAATGACTACCATTTAGTCCGTTGTATTGCTAACATTTTACACTTCAAATAGCATTGTAATTCTTTCCAATAAACTCGATAATATTTCAATACTGTTTTAGGCTCGAAACAAGTATTAATATTAATCATATTTTCACTGTTTTCAAAAATCCACAATAGTTCTTTCACCTGTCGGAACTGAATTGCTTAGGGTAATGTCATAATTTGTTCACGTTAACTCGGACTAAGGTAAAGACGACCGTATACGGTCATACATGTGTGAACAATTTAGCATTCAGCAAATTAAAGGAGCATGAGATATCAGCGACACACCCAGGGCTGCTTGTTTTTACTTTGTACGGCATTAATGCATTTTGTCCGCTCGAACAACTTTGTCCGTACATCCAACAACTGTTACCAGCAAGTTCTGAGCTGACCTACTTTTGATGAAAATCATTGGTATTTCTGGCTTGGGCCGTGTCATCTTACTGTAGGCAGAATTTCAACTTGGGGCGGGGGAATTTCCAAGAGTTCAGTGCGCGTCGGAGTCCTATGCCTACCCTGATTCGTAGGTCCTGTGACGTTAGTCACACTGCCATGTACTGTCAGTGCAAACTATTAAAGGTTAGATGAATAGGTTGAGCAAATATAGACCAACCATTTTGGACTGGATGGACCAGTAGTATCAATAAAGCAAGGTAAGCACTCCGAAGCAATTCATTTTGACTCAATATTTTGGTTTATTGTTCAAACCATCATCAGGAGTGATTGCTTGCCATTCTTCGGAGTGCTTAATACCTTGCTTTACTATGCAAAGATAGTCAGTGTGAATTCTAATATCAGTAATATTAATAGGTCATACTTTTTAGATGGAAGAGTTGTCCTGTGCATCTTAATTATTTTTAATTCTCACGAAAAAAAAATCCTGGGGTCTGACAAAGGTTAAACTGGACGCAAATAAATCAGACAAATGCTTTAATCAAACGCTAGTCCGATTAGTTTGTCTTGTTACACAACCTTGCGCCATTTACTGTGTCATTTATATAACGTCGATTAATAGCGAGGCTTCCGGCTTTTGTAGTCAATCACGAGGTAAGAATACCGATTTACCTTCGTAATGTTCTCTGTAATTACAAGCGTCTGGTCCGTATTAACTGATCTTTGGTTTGTCGCTACTATTGTAAATGTCGCACCAATAATTTACTTGGGTTAAATCATTGTAAGTGCAACCGCACTGCGGTGGTCTAATGGTTAGAGCGTCGGCCTCGTGAGCGATAGGTCCTGGGTTCGATTCTATATAGAAAAATGATGTTATTTAGCATCGCTGTGATGTTTCTACTGCTACTTTGAAGAACCTAGACTAATGTACACCTACAGTATGGCAATCACAGTCGAGTGTGTCCTTAAAGGCAAGCAGTCCTGAACTAAAGACTCGATTTCAACCAAGTGACCTATAAACTACCTTCCCAGTCAGATCATGGGGTAAATGCTCTTTATAGGATCCCAGGGTGAGAATAAGATGCTACAATAAAAATAGAAATCACTCGTGCAGGACGGAATAATGACTGAAGTAGAGAATGGCCAGTCTTCTTGCATGGACCAGTCATAATTATGAACAAACCCCTTTAATATTTAAGTAGAACTTATTTGTAATGCGCAGATTGCAAATAAATCAGGTACACAACGTCTTTTAAAGATGAACACAAATGATCCGGTCAGGAGAAGAAATGCTACAATAGTTGTTTCGCTTGGAGATTGCGCAGATTATGATACTTAACTACCGAATATGCAGGAACAATGATCTATTTGATTAACATTCATTTGAAAATGTCTATCTCTCTCTATTTTTGTTTCTGAAATAAAATGTTTGGTTAGCGTTTGCTCAAGCAATCCTATTTCTGAAACTATTGATAACCAAATCGCAAATGCAATACCCAAATATTCTATAAACATGATGTGACATCATCAAAGTTTTATTCGCATATCAATTTTTCTGACACAAACATATTTGAAGTGCTTTATCTCGGAAGCGATCCGAAATATTTAGATGAAAGCAACGTCAAAATCCTCGGAATGAAGATCGCAACAACACATCGATTCTCCATCGGGGTTCCTCTGGCCTTATTCCATAGATTAAGCGTTTTTCTTTGGGAGGTTCCCCATTAAAACTTATCCCACAGATTGACTAACGAATTATAATTGTTACTATCGATTTTTTGACCGTAATTAGAATACAAACCATAATCTTAGATCCAAATATGCCTGACAGACAACCATGAGATAACCGTCTGTCTTAAAATATCAGGAAGCAATTTTGCTACAATCACATACCGCTCACTCTTTTATGTGCGAAAACTCTAATACGAAATACACATAAGCGCTCGAGAGTGCACTGATTATGTAGACAGGAAGCCTTAAGGCCTTAGCAATGTTACTGGATGCTGATTTTTATAATGCCCACCCATCTTCACACATCAGTGCAAAACATACACATGGTGAAAAAATGCTGATTCTGACTACGATGTTGAATCCCTGGTACGAACTCTTACTATGATCTTCAAATGAAGCTATCTGATTAAACGTAATAAAAAAGACGATACATGTATCTGGGTATGTTCCAAAAGCAGATGTCTCAATCGGTATGCGCTTCGGCTATCGCAAACACGCAGTAGTTGAGATGACTCGGCCCGGACTAATGTTTCGACACTAAGTAATAATTCGCTGTTTATTGCTATAAATATGATGAATGTTAGATGGGGACTAACAATATGCCAGTCAGACTCTATTTCAAAATCGCCTTACACATTCGGTGTACGAGTTATCCACATATGGCGACATTCTACTATAAAAGTGTCTGTGATGTTACATGCTGCCAGCAGCTGTCATACAAACGGTCAACGGTATTTTGCTTTCGTGGGAACTTATGTCACATCTAGAAAATATGTTCAAAACATGTAAATAAACCTGTGTAAATCAAGGGAGTGAATGTGGAACAAATATAGCGGCATCAATGTGATTTTTCGTTAGAGTAATTGAACGTTATCTCCAGTTCTAATGAACGATTTGAATCCTTTAAATCAGGTCCTTTTCATATTAAATTTCTGACATAGGAGTAAAACACCATCGAATTTATCCAAATGTCCTTGTCTAGCGAAATTACAGGGATTTTCAGCAGAGATTCATGGAAACTCATCATGGGATAGTTACCAGTTGATTGGTCAATTATTCAGCAACTCATCATGGGATAGTTACCAGTTGATTGGTCAATTATTCATCAACTCATCATGGGATAGTTACAAGTTGATTGCTCAATTATTCATCAACTCTCATGGGATAGTTAGCAGTTGATTGATCAATTATTCATCAACTCATCATGGGATAGCTACCAGTTGATTGGTCAATTATTCATTAACTCGTCATGGGATAGTTACCAGTTGATTGGTCGATTATTCATCAACTCATCATGGGATAGTTACCAGTTGATTGGTCGATTATTCATCAACTCATCATGGGATAGTTACCAGTTGATTGGTCAATTCAAATCATTCAAACAAATCTTGTATTTTCATTGGCTCAGGGAGATAATTGTAAGAGCATTACGTACAGCATGCGGCAGTAATTATGATTATAAAGAACATCACCACGACCTGTGAACATCATTGAAAACTGTTGATGATTTTAATCAACGTCACAAAACATTGTTGCAGAAACTTATAAAACAGGGCTATTCCACCAAGCGCCTCCACTCAAAGTTTCTCAAATTTGGCGATACATATCGCATGCTGATAGCAAAATACGAACGTAGCGTGCAAGATCTATGGCGCTACGTTTCGTAACTTGTGTCTAATTCCGCTTAACCCGGGGCTAGGGGCCGTATGAACCCATGTACTTCAAGATCCTCATGGTACTCATATGAACAGTCACAATCAAAGCGTGACTGAGATACATCTTTTTTTAGATGATGACTCTATAACGAATATTATGGATTAAGAATACTGATCAGCGATACGGATTTGATATTTTTGGAACATCATGATGTCTTGCCGGCATCATTGAAAACTGTTGACCGCTTCTCTCTTGCAGGAAACAAGCCTATGTTTATGTACACTATGATTGTCTTTTTGAATTTGGTGCTAATACTGTTATGTGGAAAATGGAATAGGTCTTTGGATTATGGACGCGGATATTCTCTAATGGACGACGGATGGATTATGAATGACGGACTAGACGCTTGTAATTGTAAGAAACCATCTTGTGTTTTTATTAATTTTATTTTCATACACATTTGGAATTATTAGTGTTATCTGTCATGCGAACGAAGTTTTTCGATGATTGATCCTGAAATTATATTAAAGGGAACGTAAACTCTGCGGTAAAACACAGCGGGAATTATACAAGAGTCCCGATAGATTAAAAAAATCGTGACAAATATTTTTTCTCATTTTTTTCCAATGAATGAGACAGACACAAACATAGAAAATACCGTGATTTGGAATTTCTCGGGGGCGCCGCCATGTTTATTCTGGGCAGGATTTTTATCCAATGGGAAAGCGTGAAATTCAGTTGTGCTGATAATCTCCTACGTCATCGGACATTCTCTGCGTCGGGATAACATGGCCGCATATGGTCGTTTGCATGCACTCCTCCGTTCCCCGACTAACAGAGGCAATGTTATAGATTAGCTTTGATGTAGAATACGGCCTAATTCTAGCAGGTATTCTACGATTCCGAGCTGCTCTGCATTTGGCTGTCACAATGTGCCAGGTAATCCCGACACGTCGCACTATCATCCTCGTTCATGTTTGTAAGCTACGGTCTCGAATACTGCACCTCTGCCAATTGACGCGTTTTTACCTCCAGAGGCAGAAGAACTAGTGTCCGCTGACGTCACGATTCTTCAAACATGGAGGCCTCTATGTTGTTCCAGTGTAACGAAGTTAAAACGTTTAGTACTGCTTCGAAAAAATTGTAAACAAATATGTGATACACGATTTGGATTCTATGAGGAAAAAGCTTCAACTGGCCATGCACGGTCCACCAGAGTTTACGTTCCCTTTAAAGGCGACGGCTGAATAATGACTGTCGAATCTAACGTATGCCATCTGTTGACGTCACAGGCCAATGAGAATCCTGGATTTATGTTTGAAAATTTAAATTGACCAATCAGGTGCTATAAAACTGAAAGATATCCCATGATGCCTTATTCTCTGGGTTCGTTTAATTTGTTCTGTTACATCACACTGCGTCATTCATTGCGACAGCAATATAACGTTGATTTATAACAAACTCCAACAGCCATTTACGAGGTAAAGTATACTGATTAAGCACCGTAAATTTAAAAAAACCCAAATCCTGTCATTTCTAGCCAAAGGTCTCAATAACCTACCTTCTAAAGAGTAGGTGATTGTAATGAATAGAATTGAACGCCGCCTTCAAAAATATTTCAGTCTTATGATACCTTCTTACAAGACCATAAGAACACCAATCCCTTAACATATAAACAAATAAACCAATACACAGTCATTTATCTGAAAGAATGAAACAATCAGCTGTTATCTTTATTAATTGCCATTATCATCCGTCAGCAGTAGTACTTCAATAAGAATCTTATTTTCTGGACAAAAGGAACTTTCGAAGTCGTGTGATTCAATATCACCTTGGTTTACGCAAATGTTTAGGGATCTAATGTTTAGGGATCTACAAAGTACATGTACCTGTAACATACATTTAAGGATATGATACTCAGAAAGTGTTGAATTCGAATTACAAGCGTCTGGTTCGTCGTTCATTATTCAGCCGTCGTCCATTAAAGAATATCCGCCTCCGTAATCCAAAGACCTGTCCCATGGTCCATATAACAGCATTAGCACCAATTTAAAAAAAAACAATCATACATATAAGCATAGGCTATTTTCCTACAACAGAGAAGCGGTCAACGGTTTTCATTGATGCCGGCAAGACATAATGATGTTCCAAAAATATCAAATCCGTATCGCTTATCAGTATTCTTAATCCATATGATATACGTTGTAGAATCATCATCTAGAGAATGATGTATCTCAGTCGCGCTTCGATTGCGTCTGTTCATATGAACACCGTGGTGATCTTGAAGTAAATGGATTCATACGACCCGTAGTCCCGGGTTAAGCGGAATTAGACACAAGTTGTGAAACGTAAAGCCATAGATCTTACACGGTACGATCGTATTTTGCTATCAGCGTGCGATATGTAACTCTCAAATGATCGCGAACGATTTTTAAGGCCAATTTCATAGCTCAAGCCGCCGACGTTGTTCGATTTACAAGTAGTTTACTTATATTTTTCATTGGTGTGTAACAATACAATCTGACGAGCTCATTTTGGATGGTAAACTCCTTGCAATTGATATACATTTCTGTCCCTGTTTTGGTGATTAATTTTCCTTGTCGAGCAAAGCAACATCGCAACTTAATTTCGATCAGCCCACAGTCAAATAACCATTTTCATCGAGCCTACTCAAAGTCTACAATATGAAGTTCCGACTAATGAGTTCTTCTCCAGTGCGGTCTTTCGAGGCAGATATAGCTATATAATTTCGATATTTTGGCTGAATTTCAACTTAGTAGCTGTACAATGTATATGAATTAATAACGTTACCCACCACCGACAGCGAATGCCATTCGTATCATCCAATAGTTTACGGTATGTCACTAAATAAATAAAAAAAGTCTTACCATATATGCGAATAACGATGAAAATTCCATTGCATTTCTAGAGTTTGTGGAATTTAAATGTAACTGCATAAAGAATTGATGCTATATCATTTTCGTAGCTCCGATGCTGAGGAATATATCTGCCAAATACGAAGGTTGCCACAAGTGGACCTCCTCTGGAGGTCACGCCATAATTGTCCGAATAATTGTTTCAGGAAGTCCGTTCTCGTACTATTTATTTGTCTTGTTTATACTTCCATTTTTTATTATTGGTTTTTTTTCCGAAAGACGCAAGGAAAATGTACAGACACAAGAAATATTATGTGAGCTTAATAGCACAGGAATAGTCTATTAACTTTCTTCATGCTGTAACATCTGTCATCTGTTAGTATGCTTCTATCGATTCCCATCTCGCAGATAATTTACTCGTGAACCTTCTCACGTAATTATCTTTTTTTCATTCTGTTCTCGAGGAAAATTAGTTGATGTAACCTTTCTTAATGAGCCCTGAAATGAAAATGGGGTTAGGATCGTGATTGCAAATTAAAATTCCGAGTAATTTCAGGTAATATTAATTGTCAATCCTCAATGTGTTGTTTAGAAGGAAAAATCTCTAATGAATATTTGATCAATTACGACCACTCGGTCCTAATTAAAAGAAGACATGGCGGATTACTCGTTGAAATATCTAAATAATGTTTAACGAAAAACAAGCTTAGTTTCAATAAGTCGACAGGAACAATATTTTTGGAGCAGTAAATCCCCGATTGATTGGGACTGTATTCGTATTACACGGTATGGGAGTGGATTTTCGTAATGGCTCTAAATAATTCCGAGCAATTTAACCAATAGAATGCATTTGCGGGACACGAGCATCGTTTAATTTCGTTTCTTGAAAAAATAAATTCGTCAAAAACTTTCTCAGGTTATGTAATTTGTCAATTCCGTACTTAGTTCTCTGTCGTCGGTGACTTAGGTGGTCACTCCGATTTCAATCTTTCATTATTAAATATAATACAAATTACTCTTAGGTCATACCAAAATAAATATCACACTGGTCGAGTGAAAATAGCGTTCAAATTCTGCCATTGATCATGCTAAGGCCACATTTAAAGTAATGTCTTCCATAATTTCGATATCGCGATGGGTATTATACAGACTTCAGGTCGAGTTTATATGTCGATATTATATTTCATATGACGATCATATGGCCATGTGCATTAGCCGGTCATATAAATATAATAATAGGCAAGTTTGAAGCAAATTTCCGTTTCATTAACCTGTGCCGGGAGCTTGGATTCAAATGTGTCAACTATGTGTCGACGTTATCATTTCCATCATCATGAGCGCAAGAGCATTCTCCTTCCTATTCTCGCTGCCTCTAGCTGTTAGATGCAATGGGGAGTGTGCCTCAAAGTCTCCAACATCACATCGTGGCCAATCATTTGCCTTTGCGCACACGTGACTAAAATTTAAATTTCTTATATGACACGCCTGCTTGTTGCCCTATATTTCTGTAGTATTTTGAATTTCGGTTGTAGTAAAATGAATTTTAGCTTTCAGGTTTGGTTACTTGATATAAACAGTCGCCTACTCATGCCGCTAAGAAGCGTGTAATATTGGAGCCTACGACGAGTGCGTCAGACAATTAGATCTATATCGATTTCTTTGTTGATATATTGTGTAAATATAAACCTATCTCAACCACCTAATGTATCTTCTGAGGAACCTGATAGATTGTGGAGTCCCGAGAATGATCTTTTTCAACAACCACAAACCCCTCAACCCGTACTTGTTACAGGTATAGCGAATCATCAGCGCTCAACAATGTATGTCTGACAGCACCGTTATTGAGGCTGTTTCAATAACATGAACCAATCATCGCACTGCAGAACTAAACCACACACCGGGATAAGTGGTAGCTCAGGCTAAAATGTTGAATCCCAGACACTGAGCAATGGTCGATATAAACAGAATATATATTCGGATATCCAGATAAAACTATGAGAATCAGCCTACTCTACAGTGCCGTCTGTTCTAGTACCAGACATAAAAATCACGTCGGCTGTGACAAACGCGTGCTAGCTTCATGTCTTACTCAACATAAAAACGTCAGCACCAAGCAAACATTTGCCGTTCATTGCTGTTTTTATTATGATGAACTGTTATATGAGATCTGACGATATGCCTGTAAGATTATATTTCGTCCTCGCCTAGCACAAATTCATAAAATGAAAGAAGTTTGCTCTTTGATGATTCAATGGTCTACGACTTATTCTCAAAGGGCATCATTCTACGATAAAGTGTCTAGGAGGTTGTCTCCTGTCAGCAACTGTCAACCGAAACAAGATGGACTGGCTAACGCATTTGTTCCAGTGTTAATATTACCGATGGCACCTCATCAAGCTAAATTCTCGAAATTATGCTTATAGTATGCAATCTCGGCAAACTCAGTTCAAGGTGTATTGCTTTTGCCCCGAGAAAATGTTTAGTCTTTCGACGGAACTTCTGAATGTCATGTCCGAGGGTCAATAAAACGTTCGTGATTGCTGTTAACCCTACCATGCATTGGGGGGCGGCATTTATGACCCACCACCAAACGTTTTATCCTATATCTGGGACGACTAAATATCGAGAGCTGACAATCCGTGACCGTCTACACTATAAATGTGGCGTATAGGATTTAAACACCATTATGACACGTTTAGGTCTAAATGTGTTTAGGAAAATGTTGAAAATCAATACACATCTTTCTTTTGACACATCACAAATTAAACACGTTGTGAATATAAACACATTCCGCATCACATGAGTATATGACATGTTTAGCAAGTAAACACATTTCATGGATCTTAACACATTCCTAAGCACATTCCTAAACGCGAATATTTTAGACGTTTAATTCAAACACACAACCTAAACGTAATATTGTGTTTACATGGCGTGACAAATTTGCATATTTTGTATTTGGCTTCATTCGTTAGCTGCTTGCCCTAAAGTGTGTGAAAATACGCCTAGAAGCATTCAAATACAGCATTTCATCGTTGAGCTGTAGTTTTGAAATAGTTTTGCGAAGTCGTATAAAAATCGACGACGGATTATTTCGTGTGCAGTATAACACAATCCGCGCAGTAATACAACACTTGTCTCGTCTGACGTCACACATTTGGGCGAGCGCGAAACGGGCCCGTCTGCAAGAAGACGAGAGATTCAGTGAATGTTGAACAGCAAGGTAAGAATCTTGTCTCATCGATGTTATTTATGACAGAGATGTGCAGTTTTATGCCTGTAACATTCATTTTATTAGCCGTTTAATTGGATGTGATACCGATGTTGTGCATTAGGGAATCGGTACCGTAATGTATTTTATGTTGGATAGAATGTCGATATGTTTCGTCATCATGTCATTTTGCTCGCGAGACGGTGGGTAGTTTAATACAAAAACAATGCAATTAAATGTTTCACTTTTTTGACCGTGTGAGTCTGCATGCTATACGAAATATGTGTTCATCGTATGAAGACTACAGTTGTTGTGGTGTTTCATAGCGATAACGACATAAAAGCGTTGTATTTTTGATTCCATTTCCCTGTCTGGCCTCTTCACCATGTGAAAAATTGCAAAGAACTGTTAGAGCAACCCTTGTTGACTAGGATCACCGATAACGTTAACTGCTTTCGTTTCTAAAATCAATAAAATTAGATGTCTGGTTATATCACTGTATCTCGGCGCATCCTTGTCTTGAAAATTTGCAGAACAGAGGAGATTTATTGTATATTGACCAAGGGCATATAGAATATATCTTATTAGTTGGAAAGTTGTGCTCATTCCATGATATTTAGTAAATACAATTCAATTTCAATTTTCATTTAGTTAGACCATTTGTCATTGGTTTCAGCAAGCCCGTACATAATGTGCAGTGACAAATTGTTGGGATTAAACCGTAAAAGATCATTGGTTTTGCCATTTTCCATGATCTATTGAGGTCACCACATAATTGTTTAGTAAACGACGGAAAATTATTATATGACTGGTGATTTTGGTGTTGAAAGACGAACAACTGATTGTCCATCATCATTTGGTTTGTTCCATCTAGGATCTCCGTTATCTGCGGTTAGAGGAATGACCAATTTATTTTAAGAAGCTTTCATTCATCTTGATAGAAACTTCCAATGATATATTGTTTCCAGAATTACCGACAATTGCATCGTGTACATGGGATGACATGAACGACAAATTTAATTTGAAATATATGCCGATCCAATTTCCCAATAATCTGTACTCAATTACCATCAGAGAGAATCAGTGTTTAATTTTAATAATAGAAATTCTCGTCCGGGGCATGTTGATAGACTACTTCCGTTCTGGGGGCAGGAATTATCCTGTTTCCCTGTATAATCAATATTCGTATTAATACCCGCAATAAATCCCGTAATTCTGTGTATTCCAGAAAAATGCACCGTTATCACAATATAAATGAGATTAATCGCATTCCATTCAATAATTTCCATTAACTTTCATTGGATTTTCAAAAGTCTAAAATACAGTACTCCACAGTAAAGCATATGCTGCTCTCGTCTAGTCATATCACATGCATTATCGTCCACTGCAGTGATATGGTGTGCGATTATTTTCATGTGTACCCAGGAACCTCTAGCATCCTAGCTAGATCGGATTCAAAAACAAGAAACATACAGTTGAGAACCACTTCACTAGAATGACATACATTTTATGATACTCAGAAAGTATTGAATTCGAATTACAAGCGTCTGGTTCGTCGTTCATTATTCAGCCGTCGTCCATTAAAGAACATTTGGGTCTGTAATCCAAAGAAATGTTCCATGTTCCATTTAACAGCATTCACATCGATTAAAAAAAACAATCATAGCATAGGTTAGTTCCTACAACAGAGAAGCGGTTAACGTTTCTCAATGATTTCGGCAAGATATCATGATGTTCCAAAACTATCAAATCTATATCGCTGATCAGTATTCTTAATTCATATGATATACGTTGTAAAGTAATCATCTAGGGAATGATGTATCTCAGTCACGCTTGGATTGCGTGTGCTCATATGAACACCATGATGGTCTTGAAGTAAATGGGTTCATACGAACCATAGCCCCGGGTTAAGCGGGATAAGACACAAGTTACGAAACGCATAGCCATAGATCTTACACGGTACGATCGTATTTTGCTATCAGCGTGCGATATGTAACACTCAAATAATCGCGAACGATTTTTAAGGCCAATTTCATAGCTCAAGCCACCGTCATTGTTCATTTTACAAGTCGTTTACTTATATTTTTCATTGGTGTGTAACAATACAATCTGACGAGCTCATTTTGGATGATAAACTCCTTGCAATTGATATACATTTCTGTCCCTGTTTTGGGGATTAAGTTTTCCTTGTGGAGCAAAGCTACATCGCAACTTAATTTCGATCAGCCCACAGTCAAATAACCATCTTTAGCGAGCCTACTCAAAGTTTACAATATGAAGGTCCGGCTAATGAGTTCTTCTCCAGTGTGGTCTTTCGAGACCGGTATAACTATATAATTTCGATATTTAGGCTGAGTTTCAACTTAGTAGCTGTACAATGTATATGAATCGATAATGTTACCCACCACCGACAGCGAATGTCATTCGTATCATCCAATAGTTTACGGTATGTCACTAAATAAAAAAAAGTCTTACCATATATGCGAATAACGATGAAAATTCTATTGCATTTCTCGATTTTGTTGAATTTAAATCTAACTGCATAAAGAATTGATAGTTATATCATTTCCGTAGCTCCGATGCTGAGGAATATAATATCTGCCAGATACGAAGATGCCACAATTGACCTCCTCTGGAGGACATTGCGTAAATGTCTAAATATTTTGTTCATGAAGTCCGCCACGTACTATACATTTATCTTATTAATAGTTTTATTTTTAATATCACTGTTTTCATGGTTAAGATAAAAAACATTTCCGAAAGACGCAAGAAAACTGTGCAGAGACAAGACATGTATATGTGGGCTTAACTAGCTCAGGAATAGTCTCTTTTGTTTTTCGCTGCCATTTGTTAGTATGCTTCCATCGATTCCCATCCCGCAGATAATTTACTCGTGGACCTGCTCACGTAATTATCTTTTTTCATTCTTTTCTCAAGGAAAATTATTCGATGCAACTTTTGTTAATAAGGCCTGAAATGGAAATGGGTTTAGGATCGTGATTACAAATCAAAATGTCGAGTCAAATTCAGAGTAATTTCAGGAAATATTAATTGCCAATTCTCAATGTGTTGTTTAAAAGAATAAATCGCTAATGAATATTTATCAATTACGACCACTCGGTCCTTATTAAAAGAAGACATGGCGGATTACTCGCTGAAATATTTAAATAAAATGTTAAAAAACAAGCTTAGTTTCAATAAGTAGACAGGAACACTGTTTTTGGAGCATTAAATCCCCGATTGATTGGGACTGCATTCGTATTTCACGGGCATAGGAATGGATTTTCGTAATTAATCTAAATAATTCCGAGCAATTTAACCAATAGAATGCATTTGCGGGACGCGAGCATCGTTTAATTTCGTTTCTTGAAAAAAGAAATTTCGTCAAAAACTTTCTCGGGTTCTTGTAATTTGTCAGTTCCGTACTTAGTTCTCTGCCGCCGGTGACTTAGGTGATCAAACATAATACAACTTACTCTTAGGTCATACCAAAATAAATATCACACTGGTCGAGTGAAAATAACGTTCAAATTCTGCCCTTGATCATTCTAAAGCCTCATTTTAATTATTATCTTCCACAATTTCTATATCGCGATGGGTATTATACATACTTCTGGTCAAGTTCATGCGCTATCTTACACAACGCGAGATGTCAATAATGTCGATCGTACACGCCTAAACTAAAGTGTTGAAACTTACTCGTAAAGTGTTGAAATAACCCTTCAAGTGTGTCCACAGGGATTGCTCTTTAAGTGTTGTCCCTGTGGACACACTTAAAGGGTTATTTCAACACTTTACGAGTAAGTTTCAACACTTTAGTTTTAAGCGTGTATGGCCATGCGAATTCGCAGGTCATATAAATATAAAAATAGGCAAGTTTGAAGCAGATTTCCATGTCCATAATCTGTGCCGGGAGCTTGGATTCAAATATGTCAACTATTCCGACGTTATTATTTCCATCATCATGAGCGCAACAGCGTTCTCTTTCCTATTCTCGCTGGCTCTAGCTGTTAGATGCAATGGGGAGTGTGCCTCAAAGTCTCCAGCATCACATCGTGGCCAATCATTTGCCTTTGCGCACACGTGACTAAAATTTAAATTTCTTATATGACACGCCTGTGTGTTGCCCTATATTTCTGTAGTATTTTGAATTTCGGTTGTAGGAAAATGAATTTTAGCTTTCAGGGTTGGTTACTTGATATAAACAGTCGCCTACTCATGCCGCTAAGAAGCGTTTAATATTGGAGCCTATGACGAGTGCGTCAGACAATTAGATCTATATCGATTTCTTTGTTGATGTATTGTGTAAATATAAACCTATCTCAACAACCTAATGTATCTGCTGAAGACCCTGATAGATTGTGGAGTCCCGAGAATGAGCTTTTTCAACAACCACAAACCCCTCAACCCGTACTTGTTACAGGCATAGCGAATCATCAGCGCTCAACAGTGTATGTCTGATGCAGGCAGCACCGTTAATGAGGCTGTTTCAATAACATGAACCAATCATCGCACTGCAGAACTAAAACACACACCGGGATAAGTGGTGGCTCTGGCTAAAGTGTTGAATCCCAGACACTGAGCAATGGTCGATATAAACAGAATATATATATATGTACAGATATCCAGCTAAAACTATGAGACTCAGCCTACTCTACAGTACCATCTGTTCTAGTACCAGACATAAAAATCAGCGTTATCACGTCGGCTGTGGCAAACGCCTACTAGCTTAATGTCTTACTCAAGATAAAGAAATCAGCACTAAGTAAACATTTGCCGTTCATTGCTGTTTTTATTATGATGAACTGTTAGATAAGGTCTGACGATATGCCTGAAAGAATATATTTCGTCCTCGCCTAGCACAATTCATAAAATGAAAGAAGTTTGCTCTTCGATGATTCAGTTGTCTATGAGTTATTCTCAAAGGACACCATTCTACGATAAAGTGTTTATGAGGTTATCTCCTGTCAGCAGCTGTCAGCCGAAACAAGATAGACCGGTTAACGCATTTGTTCCATTGTAGATATTAGGGGGGCCTACCGATGGCACCTCATCGAGCTCAATTCTGAAAATTATGCTTATAGTATGCAATCTCGGCAAACCCAGTTCAAGGTGTATTACTTTTGCCTCGAGGAAAGGATTACTTTTGCGACGGGACTTCTGAATGTCCTGTCCGAGGGCCAATAACCTTTGATTCCTGTTAACCTTAACAACCCGGGGGGGTGGGGGCGTTATGACCCACCACCAAACGTGTTATCCTGTCTCTGAAATGACTAAATATTGAGAGCTGAAAATCCGTGACCTTGTAGTCATATTGGGGTCAGTTTTAGCCTATTTATATAGCAGCTGAGCAGGGGATCATGGATAAATTCAGAATGGCGCCCATATGGGGTACCAGAAAAGTGATGTTTTCGTCATTTTTCTTCACTATTCTTGCTTTTCTGAGAGGAAAAGTGGACAAGATCTATTTTTTTTATTTCAGATTGGATAATTATTTACTTATTTATCACACAGCCTATTCGAAGAAAACGCATAAACAAAAACTTGAAAAATCTGAGTGAAAAAAATGAACAAAAATGCCTTTTCTGAATATGACGTCACTCTGACGTCATCAAACCGTCATCTGGTATTCTTGGATTTTTTATTACATTTTCCGGTAGAACTTGACCCAGGGATATAGTGTGGTAAGTTTCAGCCGCCTAGCTTCTGGGGTAAGAATGTATCATTGTAATTTTCAAAAATCAGTTACAGTAATTGAACCATATCTCGAGTTCTAATAACTATTTCTGTTCGAATAAGGTCTTTGGTTATGGAGACGAAAATTCTTCATTGGTCACAAGTGATTCTTAAATTTCAGATCAGAGGCTTGTATTCTATGCTGCTACAGTTGTATCACCAATTACACACCTTTCATGCCCATCGTTTATACTACGAGGCAGAAAATAGTCAAAAGCTACCAATTGTCTTACCTCAAAGCAAAGCATCGTCGAATAAATTCAAATATCCTACTGATAGTCAAGTGCATCATGGGATATGTCTCAGAAAAAAATGTACCCTTGACTACAGTGTCGAGAACCAGACAGGAAAAGTCTAAAGTATTAAAATAAAACAACGTTATGCAATATAATTGTTAAAATATATTTCATCGTCTCATCACATAAATTCATCAATTTACAAGAATCTTAGATGACTTAATGGTACACACCAATCACTAGTTTGTCCGATAAAGTTTAATTTTTTTCAGTTTCGATAAAATATCAGCCGCACATAATTTGCATATGGAAAGTATTTTGCCAGTAGACGTGCTACAGAGGAAACTCATGTCACCAAAAGTCTTAAAACTATATTGATGGCACGTAATGTCTAGTTTTGTCGTCGTGAAATTTAGAGTTCGGAGTGTAACGTGAAATAATTTTTTTGATCTGACTTTTGCATGGTATTTATAACGCATACATTATGTGGTATCGACAGCCATCTTCCTTACCTTGATCAATTTTGCAAATGAGAGATTTGAGCAACTACGAATCCATATGTTCCTGCTAGAGAAAGAGTAGCTGAACCATGTCATGAGTTTACATCTATTATTTGCATATAATAATGTTGTAGGAACATGGCAGCATTGTGGATGTCGGAGTCCGCCCCATTAAAATCCAATCTTCCCTTATTAGGGGATGGTTACACATTGCGCCGGTAAATCTGCATCATCTATCGCCTCAACGGTAGTAACTTTTTCTTAAAGATCCGTGTTCCGACAGGGGTTAACCAGGATCAAAATGAATCAAGTCGACGGCTTCTATTTTAATTAAACCCCATTCCTGAAGTTCTATTTTTTGCTGCCTACGTTAGCTAACCTTGCCCCATAGATTACATAATTCGGGAATCTAGGGCACATGCAATTCCAGGAATTGTCAACATTTACGAGTTGTGAAGACAGATTGAGCTCCTTAATTTTCACGCAAAGAATATATTGCACATTGACAATTCAGACATTCTTTATCCGTGCAGTCATCCTATACATTTTACAATATCTCTGAATAAATAACATACCTTTTAATACAACCATACATACGTCAATCACATAGCGCATACATTGAAGTGAAGTGGTTGATAATAACTAGGAATAAGGATAATAGCGTGCAGGTCGTTCCATTGTAGTGGTCCTTGGTCGATATTTGCATTTATATTTTTTGCTGTGTATATTCCGTTTAATAATATATTAATAGTCAAATATCCGTACATTGGACAGTTGGACCAGTTAAACGAAGAAATTGTCAAACTTGCTGAGCAGTCAATGCATGTAGGTCACACAGTGTAATTCATATTTACGAATAACGTTCACCGATTTACAATTTTTATCTACAAAAAAAAAACAGATTAAAGTATAAACTGTTCAGTAAATTTTAGATTTTACGCGTGAAAATACATTTACATGTATGGCTTTTAGTGCTCTTGTCCAGGACCAAAACAGCTTTTTAAACTGCATTATTTTTTCAACAATACAGTATATTCTTATATATTTTCGGTAATTTATATTATTCTCGAATATTAGTCCCATAGTACAAAGGTGGCATTTATGTAGTTAATGAAAATTAAATTCAAGACCAAATACGTACTGCAATACACAAGACGGACGACGGCTAGCTATTGAATGTAGGATCTCATGCTAGTTTTTATACACACGCTTCGGCATACATGTACTTGTACATGTGCGCCACTCAAATTTTGGCACAAATTTTATATAGTCTATCATATATCTCCCTAGTATAATCAGTGGCGTGTCCTACTCCTCCTCCTACTCCGCTTTACTCCTACTATCAAAGAAGCCGGCCATGGAGGCAAGAGACATGTGGGTTCACTTCTTAATCCGTGGCGTTTCCTCCTCCTTCTCCTCCTACTTCATGAGATCCCTTGGTCACCCTACAGTAGAATGGGTCGACTGCGCATGCGTGATGAGTAGTATAGAAATGGCACAGCGGGTTGCATAGGTGTGGCGCGGGATAGGGTGGGGCGAGAGACCTTGTGTTTTCACTACCTGAGATTCCATGGGCCAGACTTGCACCCTACAGTAGAATGGGAGGACTGCGCATGTGCGATGAGTAGTGCGTGATGAGTAGTATAGAAAGGGCACACAAACTCCCTATTTTATTTAATCACTGCGGCTCCTTTGGGTGTTCCTGCCTGGTTGGTTCTGATTTACGTCACGTGATAGGGATATTCATGTCCGTTCAAACACATGGCTAACCTATAAATATAGAATATATGAGGGTCGGCTCAGATTCCCTGGGGTGGGGACATACCCCTGAGGGCAGTGGGTGGGTTCAATGAAAGCTCGTACTTATACAATAGGAAAGTCACAATTTGGGTGTAGCAAGCTCCACCCTCTGGGCACCAGATAATAATGATTCTCTGTCATTCTCCGGACTTTTACAATGACGTATAAATATTATCTTTACATCACGTTGTTATCTAGTTATGGGACAACACATTTTGTATATCGGCAATCTGATGAATGTGAAATTTGAGAATTGTATTGAGCATTTTAAATACAGCCTCTTAATACTGATTACATATCTGTTTAATTTTGTTTCCCAAGTTACCGGCAGCTGCTCGAATGTCCGCTGGAACGGTAATAAATTAATAAAGATGTCAACTTGTGAAATCCCGGATTTTACACTGTCCATGGTGTAATGTATTGCACCATGGTGTCATGGTATTGCAGTTTAACGTTAGACACTGAAGATAGTTCTAGAATTGTAGAAATGAGGTGGACTTGTTAACCTTCTGTTCTGTGGTTGTGATCTAGAATTTTCTCGCAATCGTGACCGATTTATCGTAAATGAATTATGTGTCATCCGTCTAGTGTTTTCTCGAGGATTCTGTGATTGCAAATGGCCGCTCTACGAACAGCCCCGTATGACCCGAGTTTTTAGTACACAACGCCATCTGTCCATGCATCAAGAGCCCCGGATATTGCCGGCAGTTATACTGGGGCGTCATCTGCACATATAGACTGCCATAGAGTTGTTTACTATGGACGCTTCTGGAATGTCAAACTGGTATTAACTTATCTGGGTTAATTATGTCAAACTTTCTCGTAGTGGTTATAATTGTATTTGAGTTAAATTATACATCACTGCTCTACCGGTGGAAGCTTCTAGTTTCGGTAGAATTATCTCGAATGCCCCAATAGAGTATAAATTGCTCGAAGTTTAGTGATCGTGGAGGAGACTCGAACGGTTTCTATTGGGTGCATAACTGGACATTACCGTTGGAGATTATTGACTGAGATTATACTGACTGCTAGATTATATTCCTGTTGGATTACTCTTGTGCACTGTAAAAACGCTGAGTAAACGTTCAACCATAAAGTGGATGTAACTCGGTTGCAACCATAAACTGGTTCAACGTAGCACCAAGCAAATTTCAACGTTGAACTGAAATGAGGTTAAACGAAACCACGAAAAGGTGTAACATTGAACTGAAAGGTAAAGGTTGAACCAGTTTCTGGTTCAACGTTTAACCATGGAAAACCCTGAACCAAAATTTGGTGTTACCTATAACCAATTACTGGTTCAACGTATAACCAGATTCAGGTTCAATGTTTTCTCAGAAATAGGTTCAACGTACAACCACATCAAGGTTAAACGTACAACCACATCAAGGTTTAACGTTGAACTGAAATGAGGTTAAACGTTCAACCACGAAAAGGTGTAACGTTGAACTGAAAGGTAAACGTTGAACCTGTTTCTGGTTCAACGTTTAACCATGGAAAACCCTTAACCAAAATTTGGTGTTACCTATAACCAATTACTGGTTCAACCTATAACCAGATTCAGGTTCAATGTTTTCTCAGAAATAAGTTCAACGTACAACCACATCAAGGTTAAACGTACAACCACATCAAGGTTTAACGTATATCCAGATGCAGATTTAAATGAAATCTGCACCGGATTGTTGTGGTGCAAATTGTACATGTATTTGCAGATTTAGTTAAATTCTAAATTCTTGCAAATACATCGGAACCATATGAGCAACCAAGTTACATCCCAGTGTTATTCTTGCAGTCATCAGTGAAAAGTATATCAACCTGTAAGAAAGTGAAGGATATTTCAGAACATACATCAACAAATACACACTAATTGAAATAAAATTAATATATTTAAATCATATTCGGATATAATCTAATAACAGATCTGATTTCTAACAATACGAATACCTAGCTTCATCTATATACAAGAGTTCATGTGGTATCGATATCTTTGCATATTTGTATCCCAAATCTGACGCCAGGGGGCACTGCTTGGGGTGCGGCTATGAGTCGCTGGATGACGAATAAGGAACTGTGAACTGCGGTCTAACTTTATGAATGCTCTAAATAAACACTAGACTGTTTGCAATCAAATGAACAACTAAAGATATGAAAAGCTAATATGTAAACATTGAATTCTACCAATTCATGAATCACAGAAACCACAAGTAACAGGGGTTACAATAATGGGGAAGGGAGTCTGGGGAGGTTTAGTAACATCCAAGATGGTACCATCTACAATAAGTTTGATGCCTCCTTTTCAACTGATGTTAGACTCATAACACTCCTCATCTAAGGAATGAAAACTTCAAGATGCAAAATGATTATCATGATTATTATTAACTTTTTTTTAGCTTACTGCTGTATGATGAAATATTACTGTATACATATGGCATAATTGTTTGTTAATATCACTGATCTGAAATATTTGAGTGAGCAAGTTAATTGCATTTTATCACAGTTTAGTTTTGGGACCTACATACATAGTTTATGTGTGTCCAACCTTCCTACACATAGTATAGGTGATCAGACTT
>JAVTVY010001990.1:0-33486 GCA_036873755.1 Hanleya hanleyi
ATCCATAAACAAGAGCCCAAGGGGCTTCAATATACGCCCGTATATCTGGAATTACATTGGTCCAAATTTCAAGGTTCCTTAATAGCCTTGATTCCAATTGGTAGCTAGCAATCCAGAGAAAGGTCTGCAATTTTGTGCTTCTGAGAATGTAACATATATCACATCTAAAATTGAATGATAAACTAAAATGAGCTTAACTCTTGGAAACAGTCGACCGTGGAGCAAGAACCGAGAGGTCACATATCCAACACTGAAATCGACAATAGTCAAACACAAGAAAATAGTAGTTTTCCTGCAAACGGATTTCTTTCAGACGAGAGAATTTTTCATGAAGGAAGAAGAAAGTGATGAAGTAAACTATTGTTCTTGAGTTGATAAACAGGGATGAAGTTCATAAAGGACCACTCTCCCCGTTAAATTAGTAAATGTATGGTTTTTATTTCACAACAGTTTAACTAAATGTAGCGGTTTCAAACATGGGAGACAACACCACAGGACAAATGCTGTATACATGTAGGGGAGAGAACTCTGAATATTCAAACCTAACACATATAGTCAGCTAAACTTGATTCAGTTTTGGGGGACTGTTACCTTGACCTTTGATAAATTGATGTATGGCTCCTCTTCACCATGCGAGTAAGGTATTTGATACCATTCCATACCTTGAAACTAGAGATATCGCATGGACAACAAATGTTAATGGATGAATGGACAGAAAGAAACATCGCATTACATGACCTCGTCTTCGACAGGCACATGAAAATGTGACTCAATGATTTCCTGATTTTGGAGTCACAGTGACCTTGACCTTTGACCTAAATTTTGGTACACGACATCGTCTTCTGTCAATGTATCAATGGGCACAAAAAATCATGATTCTTATGAATTTCATGATTTTGGGGGTCACAGTGACCTTGATGTTCGGCCTTGACCTACATTTTGGTACGTGACCCATCATGTCTCCCTAATGTATCTACTGACAACAAAAAAATAATAATTTTCGAAGATTTCTTGATTCTGGGGTCAGTGACCTTAACTATTGACCTTGACCTAAATTTTGGTACATGACAAACCATCTCCCCATAATTTCTCAATGGACACAAAAAATCATGATTTTTAACAATTTCACGATTTCGGGGTCAGTGACCTTTGACCTTGACCTACATTTTGGTATGTGACACATCGTGTCCCCTAATGTATCTAGACACAAAAAAATGTTATTTTTAATTATTTCCTGATTTTTGGGTCACAGTGACCTTTGACCTTTGACCTTGACCTATATTTTGGTATGCGACACTTCATTTCCCCCTACTGAATCCACTCACAAAAAATTAGAAATTTTTAATGATTTCCTGATTTTTCGGTCTCTCTGACCTTTGACCTCTGACCTCGACCTACATTTGGTATGCAACACATCATTCCCCCCTAGGGCATTCACTCACCAAAAATTAGAACTGTAGATAGAAAACTGTCAATGATCAATGATTTCCTGATTTTAGGCAACAGTGACCTTTGACCTCTGACATCGACCTCAATTTTGGTACCCGACACATCGTCTCCACGTAGCGTATCCACTCACAAAAAATTGCAACTGTCGATAGAAAACGTTCACAGATATAGACCGGACACGAACACTTCAGTGATTTCCTGTTTTTTAGGCCAGTGACCTTTGACCTCTGACCTTGACCTTCATTTTGGTACGTGACACATCGTCTCCCCGTAGGGTATCCACTCACCAAAAATTAAAACTGTAGATAGAAAACTGTCCCAGATATAGACCGGACACGGGGGACGGACGGACACACGGACGGAAACCGCCATCACATAATACGTCCGCCTTTTGGCGGGCGTATAAAAAGCTCACAGGAGCCGCGGAGCACATTTGAAAGTGGGGGGTTGAACTACCATACCGGCCATGTTAAATGTTGGACTGATGCTATCTAAGATAGGACTTATAACATTACGGTCCCCAAAAGTTGGGGGGGGGGGGGGAATATTGGAATAACAGGACTACTGTCACAGGACTAGGGTTTGATATGATTTAAGTGTGTACCTTGACCTAAGACTGGCCATGGTCGTAGGAGGCATTAAGACATGTTTTTGCCAATTTCAAGGTTTCTGGGTCACCTAATTAGGTCAAAAAGTAGGTCACATTGACCGTGACCCAATTAGGTCAGGTAACACTGACATTGACCTAATTAAGCGCATTTCCATGATCTTGAGAGGCATTAGGACATGTTTTTGCCAATTTTGAGGTTTATAGGTCACCTAAGTAGGTCAAATTTTCAGCAAAAGTAGGTTCTGTCACCTAATTAGGTCAGAAAATATGTCACATTACCTTGACCCAATTAGGTCAGGTCACAATGACATTGACCTAATTAAACACATTTCCATGGTCTTAGGAGGCGATTTTGAGGTTCATAGGTCACCTAAGTAGGTCAAATTTTCATCAAAAGTAGGTCAGCTCAGAACTTGCTCAGAACAGTCCCCTAATGCACGTTCATGCCAAAAAGTTTTAATGTCGAAAGTTCTCATTTTGCAGGGAGAAAGGATTATGATGGACGCCGACGGACTCATTACCAGACAATTTGCAAATGAGAGCCTACTTCGTAGGAATAATATAAATACATTAAAAGTTTAGATACCATGCAAAGTTTCACTGCCAATAGATTAGTAAAGTTCATCGATGATAGGACTTGGGTTAAACACAGTACAGACGCTGATATGTCATATATATTTTGGAAGGAAATGGCAAATTAATCCCATATAAAGATGATGTCTATGGTCTTACAACCAGAATATTTTTAAAACACTCGACATCTTAAAGCCGAATATTTTTCAGGATACATTTATCACACACTATGGAATGGACATTTTCTGGTTATGTTTTCCTACATTTCCAACTACAATTCAAACGTATACAATAACATATATATTGATATTTGCTAAAAAACTAAATGCAATCTCAATCTGGAATGAAATTCATATAATGATTTGTACATGTACACTACACTATTACGGTAATCCCACTAACAATTCTTTCACAGGAAGTGAAATTTCCCACCATAAAATCTGGGGGGATCAAATTTGTTATATCAGGGACCAAATGGTTATTTCTTTGTCAAATCAATGATTTTAGAGGGCGACCAAATTTAGTAGAATGACCGATTGAATTTTGTCCCACAAATTGGGGGCGATTGGATATTGATAGGGGGATTGAATTATTAGAGGGATTACTGCAAGTCATACCACACTCAAAAGGTGAAATTTGACACTAACCAAGCAAGCTAGACTAGCTGAGTTATTCTGCTCATCCTGTCTGCCTGCTCGCGACATGTGTTGTGGACTAGGTCCCTGCGTAATACTCCATTCATGTACAAAGACACACTTGTACTATTATCACATATATTGTCACCAAATAGCTGCTAGCAGATGGATGGACTAGGACATGAACTGGACACAAGCTTCCAATCATTGCGGGACAATGGAATGTGGTTTCTACATTGAATGTGAAACATAACATCAAACTTAACTTGTAACCCTGGGCCATTACAAGTCAGACGGTTCCTTCTATCGGGTATTTTCAGCACCTTTCCAGCATTAAGCCATTCTAAATAGCATTGTCTCCAACAGTACATAATGCTCACATTTTGAACTGTCCATGGAAAGTTTGAGGAGTTTAGCAAGCCTGTAATGATGCATTTCCATACTCCAGCAAACCCAGGGTCATGATCTTACTAATTGTATTCAGGATTCCTTACTAGTGGTCTTATCGTCATTCTCATTGGCTGAATTCCTTTATCTTCCTTGTAAGACAGCACGCAAAAATAATCCCAAATATCTGCAACAGAAAGAGTAATTCTGTTAATATACGATCAACAAGTTACTTGTACCTTTTATGGCAAAAATTGTAAACAGATTCTAAATTCAACTTCATGAAAACTTGGTTTCTTTAAGTGGCATTTAGAAAACTCTTTGTGGTTTACTCATCTAACATTGGAAATAAGGATTTGGCTTGGAAGTTTAACATTCAGTACATGGCGTGAAAAGCAATGCCATAACAGACCATGTGGCAAGGTACCCACAATTACCAAATTTGTCCTGAAAGGAAAATTCGGCTTGGCCCCCGGGTGGGGTCACCTATAGGCCGATATGCATGGAAAACAACCCCAAGCAAGATCTTGAGGCAAGGTACCTACATACCAAATTTGAAAATAATCAGTTCAGATTTCCCAAAGTTGTTGTATGGAAAGGAAAACAGACAGAACCCAACACTTTAGTCCTCCTTTAGGCCATCATGCATATCAGCATGCATAAAAGTCCAAATTTTACGAACCGAAATCCGGAAAATTGATTTATCGGCATTTTCCCACCCTAAAGTTGAGTATATAATTTTTTTTACAAACGAGGGTAATTTTTTCCCCCAAAGTTGAGTATATAATTTTTTTACAAACCAGGGTAAATGTCACCTTCTATGAACCTTGTCTACTGTTACCAATTCATGTATATTTAACCTTTTGTGTAATTAAACTCATTTTGTGTCGTTGATTGCGTTTATATACTCATTTCCATCATTAGGTTGTCAGAAAGAAACGATGAAAAACAAAATCATACTGGTTTGTAAAATAGTTACACGATGATTGTATAATAGGAGTCTTGATGACGATATTGTTTTGATAGAATATTGTTAACAAAACAAAGAAGGAAAAAAACAACAACGAAACACTTCAACAAGCGTTTTGAGAACCCCAACATCTCGCCTTGCGGGGTCATCCGCCGAAGGTGCAGCAGTATTGAAAGCATACATGTAGAGCAAACAATAAAGTCTGGAATAGGTGATGTGGTACAGACAATAATGTCTGGAATAGATTATCTGGGACAGACAATAATATCAGCCCCATGTGGGATTACTGATATATAAGTTAATCCCATGTAGGATGGATAGGTCAGTGCCGTTGGATTACTGGTGCATAGAGCAGTCCAGTGTGAGATTACTGCTGGATAGGTGAGTCCCGTGTGAGATTACTGCTGGATAGGCCAGTCCTGTGTAGGATTACTGCTGGGTGGACCAGTCCCTTGTGTTATTACTGATGGATAGACCAGTCCCCTGTGGGATTACTGCTGGATAGTCCAGTCCCAAGTGGGATTACTGCTGGATAGGCCAGTCCTGTCTGGGATTACTGCTGGATAGATGAGTCTCGTATGGGATTAATGCTGGATAGGACAGTCCCGTGTGGGATTACTGCTGCATAGGCAGTCCAGTGTGGGATTTCTGCTGCGTAGGCAGTCCAGTGTGGGATTACTGCTGCGTAGGCAGTCCAGTGTGGGATTAGTGCTGCATACGGCAATCCTGTGTGGGATTATGGCTGGGGAGGCCAGTCCCATGTGAGATTACTGCTGGATAGGCTAAACCTGTGTGGGATTACGGCGGGATAGGTCAGACCCATGTAGAATTATGGCTGGATAGGTCAGTGCCATGTGGGATTACTGCTGCATATTGCAGTCCAGTGTCATATTACTTCTGGATAGGTCAGTCCCATGTGAGATTACTGCTGCATAGGCCAGTCCTGTGTGGAATTACTGCTGGATAGGCCAGTCCCATGTGGGATTACTGCTGGATAGGCAAGTCCGGTCTGGGATTACTGCTGGATAGGTCAGTCCCGTGTGGCATTACTGCTGTATAGGCCAGTGCCATTTGGGATTACTGCTGGATAGGTCAGTCCTGTGTGAGATTACTGCTGGATAGGCCAGTCCCAAATGGGATTACTGCTGGATAGACCAGTTCGGTCTGGGATTACTGCTGGATAGTTGAGTTCCATATGGCATTACTGCTGGATAGGTCAGTCCCGTGTGGCATTACTGCTGGATAGGCCAATGCCATTTGGGAATAGAGCTGGATAGGTCAGTCCCGTGTGGGATTACTGCGGGAGAGCTGTGACCTAGGAAAACATGAAACATGTCCACCAAGTTTTATAATCATCCCACGAAAGGTTCAACAAACTTTCCATGTACAGATCTACACGTAAATTTTTGCCCAACAAAAACCTTATCAATGGAAAGGTACAAAGTCTAAAATGCAATAATTAGGACAAAAATTCATATTTGATGTCATATTTCTTAAATAGCACATGCACATCGTCAAATCATATTGAACTTAGCAAGTGTCAAACTCATCCAATGAAAGCTGACAGCTTCAGAAAACTTTCCATGTACAGGTGTACATCTATATACATGTACATTATTATTGGCAGATTACTTAGACAAAACCGAAAGTATGAACAAAAATTAATATTTCATCTCCTAAATAGCACAGTTACATCTTCTAATCATAAGAAACATGTGTACCAAGTTTCATAATCATTCAATGACAGCTGACAATTGTGGTGTACAGATGTACATGTGCACTTCAGCTAAACGCAAAACTCCATCATTTGCCATAATTTGGAGAAATATTAATATTTCAACTCAGAAATAACACAGGTACATTCTCTAATCATAAGAAACATGTGTACCAAGTTTTGTAATCATCCAATGAGAGCTGACAACTGCAGCAAACTCACCATGTACATGTACAGGTATACATGTACAGGCCTTATTTTTTGACGCGAACGCTCGTTCAGGTTACGTGAAGGTTACGCAAATCATATTTTACACGAACGGTCACCGTTCACGTGGGGCGCATTTTATCTGCCAGCAAGTCACAAGTCGGCATTGTCTGTCTGCACAAAGTGAAAATAAAATAAAAACTGGCGACAGCGATATTTCCGCGTATACCGTCCACTTTCTCTTTCTCCTTTTGTCGACTGGTAGGCTAATTTACATGGCCGTGGTTGTTTGATAAATCATGAATTGCTTATGGCCTAGCTAAATTGTTTGTGTCGGAGTGGTTTCGTTTCCACTGGCCAGACAATTACGCATGCCCAGATGGAAATACGTCAGCACTGAAAACTATTTGCCGAGAAGTGGCGACTGTCTGGTCGTTGGAATTGACCAATAAATTGAAATAATGGACGTTATTTGATGCACAATAAATCATTTTGAAACCCTGAACATACATTCAGAACATATTTGGCATTTTACAGCTTTAGAAATATATAGGAATCGCATTTCGGCAAAAATAGTGTACCGTAAAACTCACGTAAGGAATTTTATCACGTTCAGAATACTACCGATGCCGATGGACGGTCTGTTTTGCTTCATCTCGACTAAATAACTCGTCTAACTTCTTATTGATGTCACGGTATGTATTCCTGGTTACTCGTAGCATAACGAATATTGAATATTTATTAAACATTCCAAGTGAATCGGTAAAAACGATGTGTGGCTTCCCTCAGCGAAACCAAGACATTTTGACTCCGTCGAATTCGTAACTCAACGATATTTTATGTTAATGAGCAGTTGGAGCAGTTTGACCAATCAGGAAGTCGGGTTACGTCAGGTGATCAGCATTTTCGCGGGTTTATTGGGGTTGAATGAGAAGGATTCGAAACACATGACCATTTTCACCCAATAAAATCGACGCATTTTTACTACATGACATGAAATATGGTTGTGTTGAAATGATACAGAAAGCAGAGTTGTTGCCCTTCAATTTGATATCTTTAACGTGGGGAGGGGCTTCCGGGATTTCGTTGCAGAAGCTTGTAAACAAGGTGCGTTTTACGCGTTTCAACAAACTTTTCTGAATAAATGACGCTCTGTTTTACATTTGTAGACGATCTTCACATAACTAAGCATATTTTTTAGTAATAAACACCGAACTCACGTGAAATAATTAATGAAATAATACGTTTTAGTTGGAGTAAGCCGTGTCTGGTTTGATTTTTCCACACGTGGCTCCAAATTGTTTCGAAAATTTACGTAACCTTTCACGTAACCGATCGGTTATGCAACGAAGTTGGTGCGTAACCGAACGATCGGTTACGTACGCTAAAAATCATGCGAACGGTAAATCGTTCACGCCAGATTTTGAAAAAATAAGGCCTGCATGTAGAGGCCTACATGTACAATTTACCTAAACAGAAAACTCATTCATTTACCATAATTTGAAGAAAAATTAATATTTCTTCTCAAAAATAGCACAGGTACATCCTCTAATCATAAGAAACATGTGTACCAAGTTTCATAATCATCCAATGAGAGCTGACAACTGCAGCAAACTCACCATGTAAATGTACATGTATATATATAGAGGCCTACATGTACAATTTACCTAAACAGAAAACTCATTCATTTGCCATAATTTGGAGAAAAATTAATATTTCTTCTCAAAAATAGCACAGGTACATCCTCTAATAATAAGAAACATGTATACCAAGTTTCATAATCATCCAATGAGAGCTGACAACTGCAGCAAACTCACCATGTACATGAATACATATAGAGGCCTACATGTACAATTTACCTAAACAGAAAACTCATTCATTTGCCATAATTTGGAGAAAAATTAATATTTCTTCTCAAAAATAGCACAGGTCCTCTAATCATAAGAAACATGTGTACCAAGTTTCATAATCATCCAATGACAGCTGACAACTGCAACAAACTTTCTCTAAGTACAGATGTACATGTGCACTTCAGCTAAACGCAAAACTCTATCATAGGGATTTTAACATTGGAGCACCGTAGGGGTAGTACCCCCAGGTGGCCTACCCACCCCCCATATTTTTTTAATATTTTTTCTAATTTGTCTAGATTTTTTTTTAATTGGCTAAACCAAAAATCTCATCATTTCCAGGCAGGGGACACCGACACCGACGACGACATCCTCTTTCCCCCCTCACAATATCTCCCCTTTACTACTTAAGACGAGATAAAAACGATTGCAAGCGACCGGCGCCGCAGGAAGAGTTCACTCACTTGTCATGAGCTCAAAATGCATGCTGTACGTTCGTGTCAACTTTCGTTTGATCAGGCAAAAGTGAAAATGATACAGTATTACTATTTTCTCAAGACAGACCACACAGAATACACAAAGAAATATGTGTATACTTGCGATTGGCATTCGACGAAGACAACGTGTGTTTATTATCGTTTGTATCTACCTCCGTTCGAAGAAAAGAAATCAAAACCAAACAAAAATGGCGGCACGATTGTACAGTGAAAATACGTTTCGTAGGTATTCGGGATTCTTCCACGGAAATATACGATGTAACTAAAATTACCTCGGACGAACCAGTCTCGGATGAATATATCCCGTTAACAGACTAAGTCATCCGAGGTAAATTCAGAACAGCTGACGGATTTTACTTTTGACGTTGTTGTTGCTGCCGACAGATTCACATTTTTTACCGCGACCATGGTGTTCATTTGAGTTTTACCAGATGATTTCCCGCGACAACCGGGTATTGAAATTTTGAATTTACGAAGCTTGAAAATTCAGTTCCCAACACACAAATTGAGTATAAATATTTTGGTGAAAAATAAAATTCGGGGTTGAACTGAAAAATTGAGTTTTTAAACTCGATCTATGAACCAAAATTCGGTATGTAGAACTGACGTGAATGAATCCCTGATCATACGAGTGAAATATAGTTGAAAACGACGTTAAATCATATACTCCGACACTCACTGACTCTCAAATCAACTCAATTCAGACACTGCTCAGGGTTGTCATTAAGTTTTTAAGAAGCAGGTGGAAGGCATGGGAGTAGGCGGCCACAAGAAATGACATTTAGTGTTTCAGATATAGAAATTATGTAGAAAGTAGGCGGCTGTTTTGGGTCATTTTGATCATTGTAGGGGACCAAAAAGGGACGCCTACCGCCTTCTAATGACAACCCTGACTGCTTGTCAATTCAACTTAATTTACATACCGATCGATTCTCAATTCAGCTCATTTTGACAGTGTAGTGTTTCTGAAACCTGAACACCATTATGTGTCCTCCAGCTACATTGTAGCAGACTGCTGATTGATGATTTTGAATTTTTCAAGACAATTTTGACTTGTGGAAAATAATGGAGAACATCCAACCAATCGATTTGCTGAGGAGCTGAATTCAGACAGTAAACTCTGTGTGAGGTCTCTCTCCTATTAAAGTGATGCTATCGGATGTGAGTGCCCTATGATAGGGCTAGTGTGTTTAAACTGACCTGTAGACAGCAGAGCCCCAGTCCAACACCTCCTATAATGATCAGGTGATGTTTCATGTAGGCCTGCAGCTTCTTAATACAGCCCTGTGTAAAGGAGCAGATAATTAGTCAAATACTGGAAATACAGCAACATCTAGCAGGACACAAATTGAGATATAATTGCTTCTTTACTGTGCTAAAACAAGTAGGATAAATTGTGATGCAATAGGATGAATCCAAGTTTGGTCAGCAAGGCTGCAGGCCTGAATGATCAAACGAGAGGACTCATCCTATTGCATCACGATCTATCCTACAGTAAACAGGAAATTATTACTATTCTACTATAATGCAAACAGCAAAATTGTGGAGATATTTCGTGCAAACATATTCCTGCAAACATATTCTCATGTAACGATCAAGTTAGCACCTCTATCATGCGCATACATGACATTTGTGTTGACCCATCAATTAATCAAAGCAGACACCACATGCAATTCGCGTGCCAGACATCGACACGCAGGGACGAGTCCACACAATGGCTGCTAGGGGCATGCTAAATGCTTTTAATGTTCAAAATGATGGGGGAAAAAACAATGTTAACAATTACCAATATAAATTAAACTATTCAAACCTTCGATTTTTAAATAAGATTATTATTGTACTGGTACTTCTTCTACAATAGTCACACCGCAGTGCATAGATTAGCCTATCCCCCCTCTCTGGTCAAGTGCAACAGGACATGTGAATAAAATCATGACGTCAAACTATGCGCACCAACCTGCTTATTAAGTGATGTCTGTTGGAATTAGATGCCACATGGGCTTCCTTCCTTATATGTAATAAAGGTATTTGGTAAAACACATAGGGTGAGGCAGAATGGATATTTTAAGGCTAAATGTAGAAATGTAAATTTAACTATGGTACTGCAACTATGTTATGAATTGAAATCCAAGTCCTGACCTAATGTACATGTATGTGCACTTTCAGGGGAGACAACTCTTCTGGGCATGCCAGAAAGTATCAATGACGATTATCTCCCTTGGCTATATGATCATTTATTTTGTGAAGAATACTTAGTTCTCTAAAATTCTGACATTTCAACTGGTCCAATCTATTCACCCAGGAGGTATTCTCAGTGACAAAGAGTGACAGATTACTGGACAAATATTGTGATTGCAGGGATACACATAAGTCCCTTTTTACTACCGACAATCAGGGGGTAATATTCATTCGAAAACTCAATTCAGACCTCCAAATTTGACCACATTCTTTTAGGTTTTGACGAAAACTCAGTAGCCTATTATTTTAAAGGATGAAATTATATAAAATCATTGAGAATTGGTGATACTGAAGAAATACTCAATTTGAAGAAAATACTGAAAACTGAATACACACATTTGAGTAAAAAATACACAAATTTTTTACTTCTATGAATCCCTGGATTGATGAAGTTAATTGAAAATAAATCCATTTGGCAAACAATCACATGCTACATGTATATATTCAGCAGAGATTAAAATGCAATAGGGAGATGTGCAACTAACAAAATATCAAAGCGCCTTAAAGCTGACATGACCTTATTTAATGCACGAATGGTAACGAAAAAAAATATATTCACAGATTTTAGTTCCAGTTGAATAATACCCGGCGGAACTAATCTGAGTGCCGAGTTCACGTCGCAATTCTGCCAACTTCTCAGCCGAGTACATTTGCCTTCACCGCATATATAAAGCCTGAATCGACTGAGGACCTTGCCAGTCTGAACAGACTCTCGGTCAGTCCACATCATATTTATGCTGTTGTTGTTGTCACCAGCACATATTCGGACTGTGAGCATCATATGCTATAACACAATAACTCTCACACAATATAAAGATATCTTGAAAAACCTGGGCAATATAATTAGGGATATGACTATTCAAACACGATTCAGACATACCGGTGGGTTTTCCTCGAAACATGGATCACTTGTCTATAGTAGGCTCCATGCTCAAAGGAAAGACACTTGTTTATCCCGTCACAGACTTCTCTGGCATTGTTTGTCAATTTACCTCCCTCGCCAAAAACACGAAGGGGCAACTATTCATTCTATTTCATGATTATCAGTTGAGGTTCGATATGGTGCAATTCGATTGCGCTGTGAATTCAGCTTTCTGATACCGACTTCAAAATACTGTAATTCGGAAATTTCATTCCAAAGTGAGAATTGTTATATTTTATGTCTACCGTACTAATCAGGCCTGCCCGCACTCAATTGCAAATTCCTAAAGACGGAGGTATAAATGGAAAGGTACATTGATTCTGATTGCCACCCCGTCCATTTTTAACTCATCCATCAGTAGTATAGAAATGCGAAATCTCTTAGCATTCTTTGTTGGGAAATCGTGGTGGATGAATGAAGCGAAAATGACCCTCTTGACCTTTGACTGTCAGTCATTTGTGATCATCTGACTGGCGGGTCGATGCAAAACAGAGGATTAAAAAAACAGCCGGACATCTAAAAAAATCGAGAAAAATGGACCATACACCCAGGCAAATGGGCCTATATGCACAATATTGGGTCCACTTTGGTCGTGCAGGATCTCGAATTGAACGCTCGTCGACGGCATTTCGGGTAACGTAACTGTCGATCTGATAAAATACGGTAGAATCGTAGTCTTCGTCACTCAGGTTTTGGTGGGGTACAAAATCACAGGGTCATGGTTTTATAAATATGCAGTCCGTATATATTTGTCTTTGGTTTTCTTGTCAGCACGTCGGCATCGTTTTCCACTACCCTATTAGTGTTGCGTTTCATTCCCTGGAAGGTAGTTTGTTTATCAGCGGCCGTGCTTTCAGTTGTCAGTGGGTGGGGTCGCAGTATCAGTCAATGGCCTGTCAGTGTCCGCCAGTACGCTTTTAGTGTCTGCGTCAGCTTCTCCTCGCCCATGTATATGATTTTGGTGTGGCATCATATCGTAGCTTCTGGTGAACGTCGGGATTGCTTTATAGGCCCAACACAGTAATGCCCTGCAAACACCCTCGTATTACCATCCGAACGCCCTAGTAGTGTAGCTCAGAAGCTTTGAATGGTCTAAATGATCACGTGATATCGTATGGAATGGACAATCAACGAAACGTAGTGAAGCGTGTCAATGCCCGACGTTACGCTTTTCACTAGTTTGAACGCCTTAACGCTATATCGTAACGGCTTATCGCTCTATCGCAATGCCATAACGTCATCGCACACACATGCTCAATCTCACGTTCGGCTATTTCTGTACTGGCGGCACTTAGCCTTTCACATAGAACGAACAAAGAGCCTCCCATGAGGAGCGTACGGCAATCACGTAGTGAGCCGTCTACGAAACGGTGCCTTTGATAATCGAGCGATTCGGTCGCATTTTATTGTGTAATGAAGTTAATTGTAATCATAAGACAGTGCATTCAATTTATACAAAAATATTTTTATGTTGAATAATAGTAGTTGGTGCCGTGGGGCGGTATTGTCAACCTCACAGGGTGCAGCCATATTGAAGAAAAGTTCCGCCGCAAATTAATTGTGTGCATGCACGAACGTGATCCCGTTTCCACTCCCAGAAATCCGCTAGGTCAGAGATCACTTTCGCAGCTACTGAGTTCTGTGGCTAGATGGACACATTTTTTGAGGATTGGGCATTGACCCTTGATGGAAGTCCTGTCATCGCCCAAAACGATATCCTTTTACAGATGTGTCCTCACCTGGGGGTGCCGCTGATACAATATAGATTGTAAGTGATGTCATACATAGAAATGACGTCATCATTAGAAGCGGATTTAGGGTTACCACCGACAGAGGTGGTGAAAACCGCGGTCAAATTATGAAAACAGCAGTTCCAGGATATGTTGGCATTACAGTACTCTGGACTGTCCGAAGACGCTTAGGAACAGAGCAGAACGAATGGATGATCATTTCACACGAACAAGAGCGAACCTGGTCGAGGATGCGTTTGATACACTTACAATAGCATAGGCGAATTGTAACCGCACCCATCGCGAATCCCACAGCTTTGTTGCCATGTGATGACGTATAGGGGATAAATAAAATGTGTAATACACAAAATGCTTGTTGTGTAAACGCAAAATGCTCGTTGCTGTTAATCCTTCTTTCTCTCATTCGATTGCGTCAAGGAGATAAGACATTAGATGCTAGATTTAGTTGGGTGTATGAGTGTAGGAATCTTACTCCCCATCATTAGAGCCGTGCACTGGGTACGATTCACTCAGTGACTCATTCATTTGTACCTAACCCCATCATTCAGTCACATCTAGTTCCGTGACTCCGTTAACATGCAGGAGGTAGTAACTTGTCAGGCTAGACTCATCATGCCCTACTGAGCGCAACCTATCGCCCGCGCTATCCCACAACCCTTGTAAAAAATGGTGTAGTGACCATTGCTGGCGACATGTCCTGTAATATCCATTATTCCGAATTTTATCCATTATTCCGACTTTTGTGTTTGTCCAGAATACCATTTTGCATCCACCTCCCAGTAACCTGGCCCGAAGAACCCTCGACGAACGCTTCAATACGAGACCCTGCACAACCCATGTGGACCTAAGATGGTTTATCTAGACCCATTTGACTAGATGTAAAGTCTGTTTTTTTCGGATATTCGCCGAGATCTGCGGCCATTTCTGAAGTCCTACTTTTCACGTCACTGGAAGTGACCTATTCAAGTGGTCATAGTGACTGAAGGCCAAAGGTTGGAGGTCAGATATGCCAGATTTCCCAACCGCGAATGCTAAAAGAATTCACCTTTCTATACAACTGGTGGATAGGTCAAAATACTGGACGGGCTGACAATCGCAGTAAGGGCTTTCAATTTGTAACTGCGTATTTTGGAATTTGCCGTTCTGGTTTGCACAAATAGTCTCCAACAGCAAGTCTCCCATTGTCCCCTTGGCACAGTAAACGGTCAACATGGGTTGGCCTGTAGCAGTATCGTCATACCGGGTATCGAAAAAGAGATCGCACGTGGAGTGCATCGTGTAGAGCCTCAAGAATTACCAAAAACGTCGCTTCGTGCGGCCTCTTCGTCGAGTGAGGTAAATTGAAATAGAATGCTGTAGAAACTGGTGACGGGACCAACAGGTTTCATTGTGTTGAAGAAATACTGAAAGGTATGTCTAAATCGTGTATATATAGTTGTCAGATTCTTCAGATTTTATTACCCATTTTTTTCAGATATATTTATACTGTTTGCGAATGAATGCTGCTCACCGAGCTAGAATTTTGGCTGGAGACAACGACAACATGAATATGATGTGCACAGTACGAGTGTCAGTTCAGACTGGCAAGGTCCTCAGTCGATTCAAGCTTTATATATGCGGTGAAGGCAAATGTACTCGGCTGAGAAGTTGGCAGAATAGCGACCTGAACTCGGCACTCGGATTAGTTCCGCCGGGTATTATTCAACTGGACTGAAATCTGTGAATATTTTTTTTTTCGCTACCATTCGTGCATTAAATAAGGTCATGTCAGCTTTAAGTCAGCGTTTCTGCTCCATTTATTGATTTTTTAAATATTTATCTTACAACATTACTCACGTTTGCGAATACATATCAACAGATACCAAAACTCGACTTTTTATCAGTCACTGTCATTAAAAAATTCAGTCACAGTTAGTACAGAAACTGACCATTTAAATGGTGTGTGAGAAGACAGAGTTTACTTAAGAGCACATCACCGATCTTGGCGTGGGTTTTGTCGTCTCTCAAAAATAACTCGATATTCGATATCTAGTTAGGCTATCGACATCTAAATGCGCAAGAACTAAACGAACAGGCAGTGGACTAGCATAAATGTGTTCTTGAGAACGATTTTTGGTTTGAGAACTTTACGGTGACAAACTACATATGTGGTTATATTGATTGGGTCAGATGTACTGTCAGTTCATTTAGGAAATATATTTTGTTCTTGTAATGTTGGAAAATATCTTTGGAAATTACCCAATCATTTTCCTCTAATAGCAGTATATTGTTATATAAACACTTGGCACAGGTATTCAAGTGTCGTAAACACTTGGTGCAGATATTCTACGTGTACCGTAAAGAGTAATGAACAGCCTTATATGACACAATGTTATTTTAATGAGCGTCTGGTTATCAGGGTCTCTGTATTTTAGAATTTCTTATATTACTGAAGTCACAACTTACCAGAACATATATATTAGAAGGATGGTCACGCTCTCCACACCCAGGTTTATATGATATACAGCAGCTATCTGGCACTTTATTTGTGGTGTTTGTGGCGGTGGAGTTCATCAGCCACTTGCTGTACCGCCAGTCCTCAAATGTCCCTGCTCCACAGCAATCAAACTACACAAACAAACATAGGATCCATATCTACTAGAGTTTATAGAAACAATAGTGCATCATAGGATATCTGAGATAGTTTTAAAGCTTATGATTGGACAATTCAAATTTTCAAATGGAAATGCTATAATTTGATTGGCTTGTGAAGAAAATTGGAAGAAAATCCAGCCAACCACAGAGTTCCATTAAGGGTTAATTATTCAATCACAGGAAGTGCAAATTTATGCATATAGTCATATATACATGTATATCCAAAATGCTGACAATTAAGAGCTTGGCTAGATCTTCTGCCTTTTAGTCTGATAAAACTTGGGCTTCACTGCTTACATCAGCTTGTAAACTGTCTATAGATCTAGTTTTCTGGGCATCTATCTTGTACGACTGTAACATGGTATTATTTAAGTTTCTGCTCAGTTCCTCTTTGATCTGAAATTTTAAAAAAAATCATAACTATCAAGAGCAGCAAATTCTGCTTTATAGACATTTTGATCAGAAGAGTTCTGACATAAAATGACTTTTGCAAAATGAATTTGTGGTGAAAATATGTATGGATGGAGTGGCTGGGAAATAAATGTAAAGAGAGCTGAAGAGTCAAGTGTTCCAATCTAGATATTCATTGTAAATTCAGAACAATAGATCTCTGATTTGATGCGCACCTTCTCACATGAATTTCACTTCTGCCTATGCTTTACTAAAGAGAAATATATTTAACTGGTGATAACTGGTATAAATGTGCATTAATTTAGACTACTTACTATTCACAGAAAGAACTTTTCAGCTGATCTTAATGGATATTTTGACCACTTTAAGGGCATACTCAAGAGGGACTTTTCTTGTTGTAATAGATTCATAGCAGTCTTGATAAATTGCAATATCTCACTGGCAATAAAGGTCTGAAACTTGATTATTGTTGCGGGTCTCCAACTGTATGTACCACTGTATTTGCAAAGATTTCTATGAAAATATTAAAAAATTTAATCAGCTTTGTCAATTTTTGGTGCACCAGATCTCAAGTTGGGGAATTAAAATTTCAACAGGAGACAAAACTGGCTTCAATACATGTCTGCACAACACACTGTCTCACACTAATGTATCCTCTAACACAAAACATAGCGATTTTCAATGATTTCCTGATTTTGGGGTCACAGTGACTTGGACCTCAAGTTTCACATGTGACATATCATCTGCAACAAATGTATCTACTGACACAAAAACATGCAATTGTGAATGATTTCCTGATTTTTGGCGTCACAGTGACCTGAACTTTCACTTTTAATAGTTTTGGTATGCGACACATCGTCTTCCCTAATATATCTAGTGACCCCAAAATTGCGAGTTTCAGATCTCTACTGCAGATCAATTGTGAGATAATGCAAGTTTTAAAGACTGCTGTCAAATACATTACAACAACAGGTCAGCCCCACTTATGTTTGGCTTAACGTTGGGAATATGCCAGTTGTCTCTAGTTAAATATATTCTTCCATAGCAACACATGGACAGAAACTAATATACTACCCAGAAACTTACACGAAGATCTACACAGCAGGACAAATCAATAAATTACATGTATTCAGAAATTATATCAGGAATTGTTAAAATTGCTAGCCTGGTAAGAAAGAGGTGAAAGTTTTGCAGAAATAGACCGATGGACATGTGAGTGCATCAATCACTATAAGTCTCCTTTAGTTAGAAGAGGGCATAATTAATGACTGAAAACTGGACCTCTGAGCAAATACAAAATCAGCAAGGCCTCCATCCAGTTAATACAGAAAAATATTTCAGCTATATAGTGAGCGCAGTATGAAATAATGTTTGTGGTTGTTCATGGTTGATCCAGCAGTGTATCCATGTTGAGGGTAGAGGAGATTGGTACCCTATGGTTGTTCATGGTTGATCCAGCAGTGTATTCATGTTGAGGGTAGAGGAGATTGGTACCCTGTGATTGTTCATGGTTGATCCAGCAGTGTATCCATGTTGAGGGTAGAGGAGATTGGTACCCTATGGTTGTTCATGGTTGATCCAGCAGTGTATCCATGTTGAGGGTAGAGGAGATTGGTACCCTATGGTTGTTCATGGTTGATCCAGCAGTGTATCCATGTTGAGGGTAGAGGAGATTGGGAGGTACCTTGCGTTGTCTTGCAAAGTGCTGATCCAGCAGTGTATCCTGAGGGTAGAGAGATTAAAAATTCCCATGCTGTTCCAGTGTGGTTGGATCCAGCAGTGTATATCCATGTTGAGGTAGAGGAGAGATTGCACCTTATGGTTGTTCAGCTATGGTTGATCCAGCAGTATCCATGTTGAGGGGTAGAGGAGATTGGTACCACATGACACTCATGGTTGATCCAAAGCAGTGTGCATTCATGTTGAGGGTAGAGGAGATTGGTACCCTGTGGTTGTTCATGGTTGATCCAGCAGTGTATCCATGTTGAGGGTAGAGGAGATTGGTACCCTGTGATTGTTCATGGTTGATCCAGCAGTGTATCCATGTTGAGGGTAGAGGAGATTGGTACCCTGTGATTGTTCATGGTTGATCCAGCAGTGTATCCATGTTGAGGGTAGAGGAGATTGGTACCCTATGGTTGTTCATGGTTGATCCAGCAGTGTATCCATGTTGAGGGTAGAGGAGATTGGTACCCTATGGTTGTTCATGGTTGATCCAGCAGTGTATCCATGTTGAGGGTAGAGGAGATTGGTACCCTATGTTTGTTCATGGTTGATCCAGCAGTGTATCCATGTTGAGGGTAGAGGAGATTGGTACCCTATTTCTTCTAATTATTCAGACGGAATATGAACTTAACTTCAGGCTACTGTGGAGAGAAATCCTGCAAACATTCTAATTTCACTAGCTGTCTTTTCAGTTTTTGGGGATAAATAGCATATCCATGCCAAAGAATTTAGACTCAGTGGACATAAAGATGGATTTTCTCTGCTTCTAGGTCTAAAAATGCTGTTCGAAAAATTAGAGTGAGTGAATAGAATTTAACGTCGCTTTCAACAATATTTCAGCTATATCACGACGAACCAACTAAGCACCACCCAGCCCAGTTGTGTTCCTGCTACTTCAAGGAAGAAATCTTTGAAGCAACATGGAACCAGACATGAGGGTATGAAGAGTTTGAACTTACAGCTCCCTCGTACATGTAGGCCAGTACTCCAGCTATGGCCTCCAGCAGGAATATCAGCAACAGCAAAAACGCAAACTGGAATGGTCAAAACAAACTGAAACAATGGTACTTAAAACCTGTGTTGAACGTGAAAAGAGCATTTCCATGACTACAGAATATTTCGCAGGAGAAAAAAGCTTTCCCATGAAACGAATGTCTGGTTTCACTTTCGACTGAAAATACTTGATTTGGCTCAATTACATAAAATATGACAAGTTGTATAACACAGACACATAAATACGCAAGTTTATTGACAATAAAAAGTATTTCAATTGCCATACACGATATTTCCACTGCCTAGTCTGGGGGATGTTAAGAAATCCACCACCGAGATATATAGGATTTCAATGCATACATGTATTATTATATCATGAACATATCAAATTTCGGAGCTCTGAACAATTTACAATTTCTTCATCATTTTATCCTATTTTGTATGTATATGATGTCCACTTTCATAGTCATACATGTACTGTAATATGTGTTACTCACAGTGACTAGACATCCACGGCTGTCCCTCCATACCGCACAACAGCCCATGAAGCTGACCAGAATAATAAGGCCCCCAGTCCCCAGGAACAGATATGTGGTGGCCACGTATGTACTAGTTGACAACAGGCTCACATAGGCATGCTTAGTGACCAGTGTCCACACCCCGATGCCGAGAAATGTTGCCCCAGATAACTACAAAACACAAACATATTACAATGGACAGGACTGATTTGCACATTTGGGCCAAAGAACTTTTTTTCCTGTAGTCAGAGACACATGCATTTATTAAAACACTAATTTTTTCATTCAGATTCTCTTCTTTTTTTTCCAGAGACCTGATCTAGGACAATAAGTCAAGATTGACAACACTCATGGAAGGTGACATTGAGAACAAGAGCCCAAGGGGCTTCAATATACGCCCGTATATCTGGAATTACATTGGTCCAAATTTCAAGGTTGCTTAATAGCCTTGATTCCAATTGGTAGCTAGCAATCCAGAGAAAGGTCTGCAATTTTGTGCTTCTGAGAATGTAACATATATCACATCTAAAATTGAATGATAAACTAAAATGAGCTTAACTCTTGGAAACTAGTTGACCATGGAGCAAGAACCGAGAGGTCACATATCCAACACTGAAATCGACAATAGTCAAACACAAGAAAATAGTAGTTTTCCTGCAAACGGATTTCTTTCAGATGAGAGAATTTTTTATGAAGGAAGAAGAAAGTGATGAAGTAAACTATTGTTCTTGAGTTGATAAACAGGTATGAAGTTCATAAAGGACCCCTCTCCCCGTTAAATTAGTAAATGTATGGTTTTTATTTCACAACAGTTGAACTAAATGTAGCGGTTTCAAACATGGGAGACAACACCACAGGACAAATGCTGTATACATTAGGGGACAGACCTCTGAATATTCAAACCTAACACATATAGTCAGCTAAACTTGATTCAGTTTTGGGGGACTGTGACCTTGACCTTTGATAAATTGATGTATGGCTCCTCTTCACCATGCGAGTAAGGTATTTGATACCACTCCACATACCTTGAAACTAGAGATATCGCATGGACAACAAATGTTAATGGATGAATGGACAGAAAGAAACATCGCATTACATGACCTCGTCTTCGACAGGCATATGAAAATGTGACTCAATGATTTGCTGATTTTGGAGTCAGTGACCTTGACCTTTGACCTAAATTTTGGTACACGACACATCGTCTTCTGTCAATGTATCAGTGGGCACAAAAAATCATGATTTTTATGAAATTCATGATTTTGGGGGTCACAGTGACCTTGACGTTCGGCCTTGACCTACATTTTGGTGCGTGACACATCATGTCCCCCTAATGTATCTACTGACAAAAAAAATTTTTTTTCGAAGATTTCTTGATTCTGGGGTCAGTGACCTTGACTTGACCTTGACCTAAATTTTGGTACATGACAAACCATCTCCCCATAATTTCTCAATGGACACAAAAAATCATGATTTTTAACAATTTCACGATTTTTGGGTCAGTGACCTTTGACCTACATTTTGGTATGTGACACATCGTGTCCCCCTAATGTATCTACCGACACATAAAAATGTTAGTTTTAATTATTTCCTGATTTTTGGGTCACAGTGACCTTTGACCTTGACCTATATTTTGGTATGCGACACTTCATTTCTCCCTACTGAATCCACTCACAAAAAATTAGAAATTTTTAATGATTTCCTGATTTTTCGGTCTCTCTGACCTTTGACCTCTGACCTCGACCTACATTTGGTATGCAACACATCATTCCCCCCTAGGGCATTCACTCACCAAAAATTAGAACTGTAGATAGAAAGTAGGCTGTCGCCATCGGGACCCCTCGGGCCGGGCCCAGAGCAATTGTGGAAATAATGTTTCTGACCCCAACAACTCGCATATTTGGGGTGGGCATAATTTTACCTGTATGATATAGATCATAGACAGACAAAACAATATAGCAATAGAGCAGTGATTACCTATAGTAGATGTAGTCTAACGATTACTGTCTATTCACAGCAATCCACACAGGTTTGTGGTAGGAGAAGTAACTCTCCAACACTCCACTTGATGTATTGGGGGCGTTACTGTAGATGTGGTCTATGGTAGTGTGGAGGTCTGTGGTGCGCATACATGAATACTGACCTGCATGCCAAACTCTGCATCTACCATTTACGGACTTGAAAAACACATCCGACAGCACAGACTTTCAATAGGCTTCTGGTACTGGCTGTATTAAACAACTGTATGAAGTTTCATTGTTGTGAGTGAAGGACTTTTTGAGATAATGTGTTTACAAGGATATGGACCAACAGACATGTATAAAGGGGCATAACTCCTGAAAAACACATCTGATTACACCGACTTTGAATAGGCTTCTGGTACTAGCTGCATTAAACAACTGTATGAAGTTTCATTGTTGTGAGTGAAGGACTTTTTGAGATAATGTGTTTACAAGGATATGGACCAACAGACATGTATAAAGGAGCAGAACTCCTGAAAAACACATCCCATTACACTGACTTTCAATAGGCTTCTGGTACTGGCTGTATTAAACAACTGTATGAAGTTTCATTGTTGTAAGTGAAGGACTTTTTGAGATAATGTGTTTACAATGATATGATGGACAGACGGGCGGACGTCCGGACGTCCGGACACACGGACAGACGGACGGAAACCGCCATCACATAATACGTCCGCCTTTTTGGCGGGCGTATAAAAACCAGATCTTACACTCAGGATTCAGAATGAGGCACAAGTAAACCAGAAAGAAACGACTTTTCTACTCATTTCATCGGTTGACACAGGACATGATGCAGGAATAGCAGAACTGAATCCATATCTGACATAGTTATCGTACACATTACCAGCCCCCCACACACCTTGGATCCCTGCTGCAGCATAACTTTTTGTAGTATTAAAATATTCCTCATTTAACACCGTGTTAAAAACTGCTGAAGCAATCTTACTTTTGCTACATGGCATTGGCAACAGCACTGCTGATTGCTAATTGAGGGGACTTTATTATCACTGTGAATTTTGAGTATACACCTTGCCATGAGGAAATCACAGGTGAGCAGTCTCCTATTCTCCTGAAATAGAGCATTTTTACAAGAGCTTCAGGTTGATGTAAATTTGGTGGATTCAGCCAGACAAACTTTTGCCTCCCTCAAATCCATTTCAGGTAAGTGCAAGCAACTGCTGACCTCCAACACAGCGAGAGCAACTGCTCACCTGTCACAGCAAGAGCAATTGCTCACCTGTCACAGCAAGAGCAATTGCTCACCTGTCACAGCAAGAGCAATTGCTCACCTGTCACAGCAAGAGCAATTGCTCACCTGTCACAGCAAGAGCAATTGCTCACCTGTCACAGCAAGAGCAATTTACAGTGAAAACAACTGCTCACTCATCACAGCGGGCCTGTTATATACATGTACTTACCCAGAAGATGACATTGAAGATGGTAAGAATGTGACGGAGGAAGAACAACCCACAGACACTGTCATCTTTTTTCTTAGATTTCTTAGGACCCATCTTAGATCTATTATATTGTCAAAGTAGGCCTAATCTGCCCAAACCATACACCGCCACTCTCCTACACTTATGTCCACTATCTACACTTGCGGAACTATTGGTAGATTTAGGTCTGCTCTGGTCTCTCTGGCATACTGCATGGGTTCCAGATCTTGATGTCACTCAACCACCTCTCATCTTACAACTCACTTCAATCACCTGCAAAATAAGCATATTAAACTGTGATAAATAAAATTCACAAGGATTTCACACTGAACCATGAACTAAAACAGGTAACTGAGGTAACTGTACATGTATCCAAAAGGTGTCCCTCTTCAATCCTGTCTGAGGAAGGTACATTATCAAACAGATCACCAACCTGTCAATCTCTACATTAAAAGTGAATTCGGCATGAACAAGATAAATGTGGGCCTACTAATATGGAGTTCAATATATAACCAAATATGGACCTAATTTAAACATGCAATATTATCGTGTGCACATGTTACCGTAGTACCCAATCTACAATGCACCACACATGTCCATACATATATACCTGCATATGAATTCATAAAATAGAAACACTTTCGATACCATTCGATACTAACTTTAACCAAACCTGAAAGAGAACAGAAACATCCAGAACAACCCTGTTCCTGTACATGCAAGTTCTGTTTTTTCCCCTCTGGGTTGAGTAAAGCATGCAGACTGAGGTGGAATGTCTGGTTGTCTCAGTTGTCTCTTGATCTCATTCAGTCTGACCTGAGCTGCTTCAAGGTGCATAGTTCTACCTTTGTAAAGGACATGTAGACCGCATTTTGCTGCAGGCAGTCGATGATATAACACTTTATAGACAGCCACTTAAACTAAATGTATGGTTAAGCTAAAAATATTAATAGTGTAACCATGGTGACACTAGAAGAGTCAAGTGCAGTCTAAGCATGAATACGATGAATGGACCAGGACAGTTTGAGCTCACCGTGGGGTTGACGACGACGTGAGCATGGACTTTCCTAACGTTTACACTTCCTCAAATTACAGGTAGGCTTACCTGGAATAACTCTGTGATCACAAATTATTTCACAGAATTTCTCATTTATTACCTGGAACTGGTCACTGAACTGAAGCTCCAGTATGCTCTGAACATAGCCAAGACTGCGTTTGATGTAAAGAAGCACAATCTTTTTGCGTTAATACTTTCCAGTGACCATTTGATGTAGTTTACGTATTTTCCCAGCCACCCGTGCAAGAGCTGCATTAATTCTATGGGATTAAACTTGCTGATGTCTGTACTGTGGTAGTCTAAAGTCTAACTTTTCCTGCTTGTGCTGACATTATAGTGAAATCTGCTAGTCTGCCCCGCCCAGGGTACCTAACATGTCAGTAAAAGGGCAGAGGTGAACACATGTAAACCTAATATTACAGACATTGATTGTGTGAGAACATAGCCACACCAACAAACACATGGCACTGGTATACATTAGAGACGGACTGTTTATTTGAAAATGCTGCACACCATTTATTGCATATTAAAAAATAGCCACCAGCTGTCCCAGAGCTGATCCGGGCTTTAGCAGTTTAGTTCATTAAGATCATGAATGTTTGATAAAGAGAAAAAAGATCAAAACAGACCATTGTTTTATAAGAATATTCTGCAAAACAGAGAGTAAAATACATACAAACATGTACATGTAGATAGATGATATGAATATTTGGTTCATCATTGTGTCTTTACTGCATACATGTATGTACATGTCAACATAATTGCGCACTATGCTCAAAATTCAGCAAAATTCATCATTCAGTCTAGTACCGTTACCAGCAGCAAATAATGAAATTTATTTAAATATGCACTTGCAGAATTACGTTCAAAGGAAACTAGGGTCCGTCATGTATGATACCTTCGAAGGGGTACAGTATGCGTGTAATATACTGGCTCCTTTTCAATACTTGGTCGAATGGTTCCCCACACGTAGTCCCTATGTTGGAAGGGATTGTCGTATAATCACACATGACGGATAGACTGAAACTAGATGTGCAGACAGGCACTCACTGGGGTGTCGAGGACATTACGGCACGTGACATTTCTGCATGCACCATTTTGTTTAGTACATGTATAGTATTATATTGAAATATAAAAGAATGGCATCAAACACAAATGATGTTAGAAACATTATTCCTGGTGCTCAAAAGTATGTTTACTCATTACAAGATTAGGTATTTTTTGTGTACCAGCTTGTTTGCAATGGGTACTCTCATCCCTACCATTTCTAAGACCCTGAGCATGTTTCTTGGACTGAAAAACTGTATTTGATTTTTTTCTAACGTCATCTAAATGTACCTTGACAGATCTGACAGACAATTTTATTTTACTTTCCTATCTTATTATTCCTGTTTGCCCTTATTTTTTACTGGCTTGATAAGTCAGTAGTGGTGAGATAATGATAAGTATGTAATGGTTACTGCAGATTCATTTGTTTTTCTAGGGTCATCATCATTTGAAATGTTGCTAACGTCATTTTTGTTGTGACAGATTTTGATACCGTTTATAATAGAATATGCCAAATGCTAGTCGACAGAGGGAGCAGAGACTGCCTTCGGAGAATTCCCAAGTCGGTTTCTCCTGCATCGAATACATGATTAATTTGATTGGTCAATGTCACTGGACGTGACCCCCATCAACTTTCCTTCAGACCTATTGAGCAGAGGGGCATGATGGATCTCATTTTAATCAGACTGTTTTCTAACATATATACAATACTATAGGGCTACCAAGATGTAAACTTTTGTAGTGATTGTACAGATGTCATATTCAGTAAAAATTGACCAAGTGATTCAAAGCATTAGAAGGGTGAGTGAGTGAAATTAATGTCACTTTCAACTATATTTCAGTCATACATGTATCACGACGTTTGGGTCCTACATATATTCCTTTTCACACCCGGGAACCTCCACAGGTAGGGGCCTATTCCTTTTTACAACTGGGAATGGTCATCTTCTTTTTCACGCCCAGGAGCCCATGGGTGGCCCAGTTAGATGCCTTTCATGATAAGCTGTCTGATGAGCTGAGTCCTATTCTTATCATGACCTGGAGTGTGCACGATGGCATCCCAGGTCCACCCCGGGATCCTCATTGGGCCAAAGCATTAGAAAAGACAAATGCATGCCGGTGACATGATATAATTCAGATCTAGTATAAAAACATGAAATGTGCAAAGCACAGAACCCCTCAGCCTTGGCAGTATTTATGAATGGCCCTAGTTGAATAACAAGCATTTAATGGCAACAAGCAAGTGGTGACAAACTTGACAGATTAACCTAAATAAAGGTCAATCTTAAACATGATAACTTGATCAGCACATTTCACATGTCATCCTTTTGTGCATTGAGTAAGAGGCTGATTAATACAGGAGTGTACGAGCTCATCCTCGTTCATTAACACCAGAATATATTCAACAATGGGGGTAAAAGTACCGCACAATCGATTAAATCCAGCCAGACAATACCCCTGCTACATCAGATAAATTTATAACTAGAATCAGAGTGAGAGTAAAGCCCACATATATGTGGAAATTTGGAGTATCCTCTTAAACCACTAAGGCCAGAATTTTCAAATTCGTTTGGGGACGAACATGATATTCCTACAAACCATGGGTCGGTAGGTCAATTTTTTTTTCCATTTAAATTTTCTCGCGATACTAATCCTGATGACAATATTGCTTCATATGAGATTAGACAGAGAGATGTGCAAACGAGAAAAATCTTACCATTCTGCTTCACGAACAAGTAGTTTCCTGGATTCTACATGTAGATAATTTCAATATAATTTCTAAGACATTTTCTGAAATTTCTTAGATTAATGAAAAATATACTAAAAAAAAAAAAAATACCAAAGATGGGTTCAGTAGGGACCTTTTTGATGGCTAGGTACAAACACTAATTTACTTGTGGTCTGACTGTGCCTTTTGATGTACAGGTATAAACACAATAATAAATTATTATGAGAAGTCTTACTTGTACATGTATATAGAAAGTAATGGGAGGTGAACAATGTGTAGGAGAGCATGTCTGCAACCTACAATGTACATGTACAAGTTTCTAGGTTTCTCTTTATTCAAACAGACTGGTATTTTATGTTCATGTGAATAGTTGACATTTAGGTGTTAAAAGATCAAACATCAATTGATTGTCGATCTCTAGGGTATATTAGCAGCATAATCACAAACACAGCATACAATACAGTATTCATATATACTGACATGTAGATCTACTGTGAACTAACAATGGATGAGGTGGACCATGTGTTACACCATCTCACTATCTGCTTAATACCAGTCTGGAGTAGCCAGCCATTCATAATCAGCTATGGGTCAGGCTTAAGGTCACCAGAACACCAAACCAGGTGAGAGGCCATCAGGATGACTTTACCTGAAAATCCTGCCCATATCATGTTACAGAGACTAGGAAATGCCAGAAGGCAGAACAGGCCTATTCACAGTTTGTGATTCTGCATCATGAACAAGTATTTACCGTACTAAACTGTTCACCCACAGATAGTTATAGTGAACATTGAATAGCTACGGCCTATCTGTCATGTCTGTACGGACATGTATGTTACACTCACATATACAAGTGACCCTATTAGCTCAGATATATACATTTTCACTGGCCTCATAAATCAGGCTTACAATCTAAATTTAGAATGTTTAGTCTGAAAAATGACACACATTGTACATTATACCTGTCCATTAATGATCCAAAACTACACAAGCCTAAATGGAAGTAAACAAATGACAATGATGAAATGTCATGATATAGATACAAAATAAGTGAGATTTGGTGAGTGAAAATCTTCCTGAAGGATAAATTAAACTCCTATGGAATCAAATTCACAATGTTTTGCAAAGTGTTACTTAATAGAATCCTTCCCCACATGCTTCACATATTCCAAGCTTTTTAACCGGGAGGGTTTCGTCAGACACAGCATACATTTACCCTTCACCCCAGCTACTTATCAAGTCAAACGACTGATGCAGTTCAACCAACTATTAATCGTTTAAAGAAACCACTCACTCATTCACCATTTGATGCCAAAATTCAAAGATGTAGGACAAAGTGGGTCTGTTCACATCTTTCATTGGGTATTTTACAAACCGTGAACTATAACACGAAATTCTGACACCACCATCGGAATACCTTGAAACAATCGCACTGTTGCGAAACTACAGATAATTTAGTGTGGATTTTGAACAATCACACTAGGGATAGACCTAGTCCAATAAAATGGATCGTTCAGGCTCTTGTTTAATATGCTGGAATTATTGGGAGCCAGAACGTCCTAGGTATAGAAAATGTCATTTTGTCCATGGGAGCCACGCAGACCACCACACCGACCCCTAAAACTCCACTGTTTTTGTCGAAATACAGCAATGACATATCTACTCACCATGCAAAAACTTATCTTTGGTATGTTTTCATCCAAGTCGCACCACTAGTAATTATGGATGGGTCCGCAATAAATTATATCAAACCGTCAAAGTTAGTATGTGCTGATTTCAGCGGGAAGTTTATCTGCCGGAAGCATGGCTTCCCTCATAGTAGAAGGAAGAACAAAAGAATCGAAACGTCACAAACATCACGGGACACAGCCCGCAGTCAAGTAGTTTCATATGCGAAATGGACTAGCGTTGACACTGACGGGGATCTAAAAGGGGCTAATGCCGCGTTGGTCATTTGCAAATCAATATTACACCAGCTTTCCATGAGAAAATCCCAACGCGTAATATTTGGGGTGGGGGGATACGTTGAAATATGTCTTTTAAATGAGGGCCTGCAACAGTATTGTTGGGAGTGAATCTACTTCATTCTAACAAATATCACTCCGTATTATCCCTTATGGGTGTCAATATCTTAATAGGTAGACCTGTACAAACTGCCCAAAATGTTATTCAAAAGTTGCCTAATTTTCATTTTCAAATATTAATTAGAGAGATTGGAATATTCTGCATATATCCGGATTTTTCACAATCTCAAAAAAAAATCCCGGATTTTCTGATTTGATGTCTCACCTGACCGATGTTGTTGTTGCTATTTTCATTGATAATAAATCCCCATTGAACCCTTTTGGCTTGGGTTAGAATGCCCCCCAAAAATAAATTATGTGATTAAAATTCGAGTTGTGTACCTCTGGGGGTTCAATAAGTTCGAAATAACCAGTTCCCGAGTGATCACAGTGCGATCTCCCCGCAGTGTTGTTTCCCAAAATAGACTCAGCTTGTATGCAGCTTTGCTGTTAAGTAGGTCAGAGAATGCTCATTGCCTGCAGCTCTGTCTGCCGAGACTGAGTATAGGGGCGTGTAGTTGTGTCCCATGAATGGAAAGCAGTATGTTACCTTGTGTTCATTGACATCCGTTTTCAATGCGGCATTAGCCCCTTTTAGTTCCCCATCAGTGTCAGCGCTAGTCCATTTCGCATATGAAACTTGACCGCGGGCTGTGTCACGTGGTGTTTGTGATGTCATTTCGATTCTTTTGTTCTTCCTTCTACTATGAGGGAAGCCATGCTTCCGGCAAAGGAACTTCCCGCTGAAACCAGCACACACTAACTTGAACAGTTTCATATAATTTATTGCGGACCCATCCATAATTACTAGTGGTGCGAAAACATACCAAAGATAAGTTTTTGCATGGTGAGTAGATATGTCATTGCTGTATTTCGACAAAAACAGTGGATTTTTAGGGGTCGGTGTGGTGGTCTGCATGGCTCCCATGGACAAAATGACATTTTCTATAGGACGTTCTGGCTTCCGATAACTCCAGCACATTAAACAAGAGCCTGAACGAACCATTTTATTGGACTAGGATCGACCCCCAGAGTGAATTCTAATAGCGAGTAAAGACCACCTAATTTCAGATGTCCAGCGCTTTTTTATCTCCGCCTCCGCATAGGTGGCCAATGCAATGACAATCTCACAGACAATGACATCACGTGATAATGTTACAGGTTAATGTCAATGACGTCCAACGTTCTTCGTGACACGCCTTGTGTGCATTGTACGTCCATGTGCCGTGCCGTGATTTCCATGGAATATAACATGGAGCTTCCTATCTCGTCAATCTCTATATCATTCTCTGGTAGCTCCGGTGTAGCCTTGTTCTATACTACGTGAGAACAACGCTACGACTGCAAACCAATCACCAGATTGAGTTGTTGGGAAAGTGCCGCACGGGCAATATTTGGCCAACCAATTGACCATAAGGCCAATGATAATTAATAGTATGCTTCTCACGACCTAGTGAATCAAAAAACTAGATGCTACTTGCGTTAATTATTAATTATTGATTATTAAGAACAGAACCATTTCAACTCAAATATCAATTATTTTATTGTCATTCGAAACCCAAAATTAAGGAATCACAATTCTATTCACAGAACATCATTATTCTGACCATTGCATTGTCCAGCACTAATGTATGTCATCTGACACATATGGCATTTTGGAGCATACTATAATCACATCAAACTATGATTAAAATAAAACAAATGTTAATAAAAAACATAAAATAATCATGAACCGGAAGTTACATCAATCAATCACCAGTATACAGTCTATCTGTTCAGCAATACCCATTGGTTTCATTTGGCAAAATTCAATTTCTGACCAGAGGGAAAACATGAATACACTAAAATGTCACTTTATTCCGAGTTCTGTAGTATCAAAGGCGACCCACGATTGATCGTGTTTAACAAGAAGTTCTTGAACTTCCCATATTCTAGTACGTTCGTTTCCACACCTTTCCAAATAAGTTTTACAAACATCATCCAATCTCGCATTCTCGGGAAATGTTTTTTCCATAGGGACCACTAGAATCTTCGATCATTCTGTTTCGATTATACTGCATGAACAGATAATCATGATTGTGACCATAAAATTCACGTTAAATCGACGAATAGATGTGAAATGTTACATTTCATGCAGCCACTCATGCCATATGCCGCTCACATTTCCTCTGTCAAAATGGCGGTCGCAACCCGGAACCATGAACCCGCTACTAAGCTTTCGCTGGTCGATGCGTCTACAAAGGTTGGCTGGCTTATGGTATTAAACATTCCGGGACATGCGAATAGGGTTGGAGCAGAGGTACTGTACATACAGCATATAACAATGGCAAAGATTATCTGCGACGGAGTGGAAACCCACACTCAATGGAGCGAACTTTGCAACTGCATCTGGTTTTTCTCCCCGCAACGGCGCAAGGGAGATAATTTAATAACGGATTTTATTTTTTTTATTGACGGAGTAAATAATGACGAACAATGCGCAAATATTTTCCTTAATTTTCATAATGCGGGTCGATTTTCTTAATGCTGGCGGGTCATGAGAAGCAGCCAATTAATTAAAAAAGGCCTAACCAATAAAATAATTCTATTCTATGTCCACTTACCTTACATCAAACACCTTGTTTATGAGTTTTTAGCTTTGCAAGAAGTCTAAACTCGGACGAGGGGGGTAAAACTGTCCACATCGCCACAGTGCGCGTAGTGTTTGGCGCGCGGTGTTGTGGCGCGAAATCGGCGTTCGGCCGAACTCGTCCGAATTCAGATGTCTTGCAAAGCTAAAGGTCGACAGTCACTCTTAAACAAGGTGTTTTATGAAAGTAAGTGCATGGACATAGAATAGAATTACTTTATTGGTTATGATCAATTGGTTCGGCAAATATTGCCCGTACGGCACTTTCCCAACAACTCAATCTGGTGATTGGTTTGCAGCCGTAGCATTGTTCTCACCATGGAGCTAAAAGAGATGGAGGCACAACTCTCTCAGGTGAAGTGCCCTGGCCAGCAGTACCACCCGCTGGGCCTTTGTATACTGAATAGCCGACGGCGGGCACAGCTTTCTTTGATGTTCAATGTGCGTGACCGCCCGACAAATTCGTGGGTCTGTTGGCGACTGATTAACAGGGTGGAAGTGAATCATCTAACCTGCACATTGATAATAAGTTTGAATTACCAGATACAAATTATGCCAGGGGTTCATAGACGTCACGTTTTACCACTGATATTCGGCTGTAAAGATTAGTAAAAAACTGAATACTAACAGTAAAAAACTCAAAAGGTTACGTTTTGGACAAGAAATACTCCATATTTTTTACGAAAACTCAATCCACGAATGGTGCAAATCATTTCAATGAGATGAAAACCATCGCCGATCCTTCGACAGTCTGGTTTAGTAGGTTTGGGGATTTCCAATTCTGAAAATAATTTCCGTCTCCGCGAGTTCTTCTGGATTCCACCTCGACGTATGCTTCCAGTTACTAGCAATACCCGACGGCAAGGTTTCCGAGATATATTTTTGGCGCCGGGAATTGCCGATTCAATGACTTCGCATAATCAGGAGTCATTAGCCAATGATCAAAAAATTACCAGGTCCCGAGGTAAATTTAACTCCACGAGAGGCAGGATTTTTTTTTTTTTTTGCTGAAACTCGACGGCGAGGGACGTAAAGTTGAAGTGCGAGTTCAAGATTCCTTATCCTTGACAGCTGCTAGATCTTCTGCGGAGGTCGCCTGGTGATGTAAGGATTTTATAGCGTCTCTTACAAGCGTTGTATGATAATTATCTTTGAATGTTTGTGTTAAGTTTGTCGCTCTTGTCGCTGCTGCTGCAGACACGAGGTCCAAGGGAGGTAACTTTGTTATATCAAATAAGTTGGGAGAACAAAAATTGATTTCCTACAAACAATACCATGCACTTGGAATCAATTTTTTTTTTAGCTCTGTTTATTTTTTTCTACAAATTCCTTATAGTACCAGCGGACTAGATTGGATAAACAACATTCTTTTCTATCCCACAATGTTTTTAATTTATGTCCAAATTTACTCTCTTCAATTTCT
>JAVTVY010001991.1:0-35300 GCA_036873755.1 Hanleya hanleyi
ACCACCCCTCAGTAAATCCTGGCTACGACCCTGTTCTCCACGGTCCATCGACAACCGATTAATGGAACTTTGTCACAAAGGTGGTGTTCGCTTTAGATAGGGAATCGTCATCAATGCGTTTTTGATACACACGTCTGGTGGGGCTAATTTTTGTCTAAAAAGCGTCAAATTGACAATTTCTAACAGTCTACATACTTATCAGATAAAGAATAAATCAAGGCCCACAGATAAACACAACCAGAATTACAGTGGTTCAAACCCACCGCATTGCCTGTTTTGCACTTTTCGGTGCATTTACAGTCGATATTTTCTCTTGTTGCAAAATTATGACACCTTCAAACAAAATCATATTTAGACTAAATATTTCAGAATTATTTGTGTTTACAATAGCTAACATTGGTTTTGGTTAAAGGCGTCCATTTACGAAAATAAGCCATTGTACCATCTTTGGTGCACCATAAATCCGTGTTCGTGCATCTGCAGCCCTTCATTATTTCGTGTCATATAATACAGCATGTAGGCTGTACATAATGGTCCATTTCATATCCATTTCATAAAGGTAAAAGTTTGACCCTGCAAACCGAACAGCTTGAGGACGATTTCCTCCCTTTTTGATCACAAATGGGACTAATAAACCCCTCTGATGCAAGTAAACCCGATAACAGTACTTTAAGTACTTGATTATAGCTGGAAAAAGTCACGATAATTTACCATATATGTACAAAGATTGTAATATTCAGACTCTTTTAGCCACCCCTTTTACATCGCATTGTCAAAGCACGTTTTAACTGTGCTTGTCTTCTGGGTCGTATTTTTTCTATGTTCCCCCAAAGAAACTTCGTAATCCATAGCAATTTACATACAAAATTGTTGAATTAATAGAAAATACTCATTCATAGAATTTCACGATGTCTTTACTCATCTTTATACACAGGGCGATTCACACACTTCGAAGTGTGGACCTTGATCTTTTCACGTCCAAAGCAGCGTTTTAATTACGATGTATCAGCAATTGAGAATACAAACAACTAATGGTATACCCTGGAATACTAGTACTTATACATTCGTTTACGTCCTCAATAACAGTTTTCCGATTATATATACATGTATGATGTCTGTTTACGATTTAAACAAAGGTCCTAACTAAGGCTGCACTTGTTAAGCTAAGCTCAATACAAATATTATATATTTTGTTCTTAAATGCCCAGCTCTCTAACTGTATCTAGCTTTTTGATAACATGTAATTGCATTCAGGTACGTTGGTTATTTATTGAAAAAATATATCAATGAATAAATAAAACCATTGTAGTAATAATACTCTCGAACTCTGTTTCATAAATCTCAGCACGGTGAAGCATCTAAGAACCGGTCATATCAAGGCACGGTGTGTATCATAACCCTTAGCGAGTTGTAAACAAATCGCCCACTGACTGGCCAAGGAAGTGAAGATGGCGGGAAGAGAAGCTATATATATGGCGCATAATTCCTGCAATTCTATTGGTTGATTTATATCCGACATAGATTATTACTGTACGACATAAATGTGAATTAATATGGAGATAAATTTGAAATTAGTGCGTAGCTAATTTCTTTACATATAGGGATGAAATCTGAATTAATATGGATACGAAACGATTTTCATCTGCATACAAATTCATTTAATATGCATATGTAAAACTGTTCTATGATTGGTTCTGAATATATACGGATATCTATTGGAATTAACATCCATAAATATTCGAATTTACACGCATACATATTTGTCCTCCACGCCTGGCCGAGATTGTTACCTCTGCATGTGTTGTTTTAGCCGGCGTCACCTAATCAAGTGTCTGGTTCTTATCATTGCTTATCCAGGCGCGAGGAACATGCCTTCAAAGACATTAAGCTGATCACCGGTTCCTACATTTTATGGTCTCTGGTGTACTCCACAAAGAGATTATTATAGTGTTTTGTTTGTGCATTACGTACGGTATATCTTATGCTATGATAATTACATTTAAATTCAATACATTGTACAGATATCTGGTATCGGTAGGCGTAGAATAGAACTTGTTTGAGCTGCATGAAGCTGGGAATTGGCAAATAGAGACGTTCTTATTGACAAGCACTTCTTGCATACATTATTAACCGGCCACGTGCACGTTCCGTTACAAATACCCACCAAATTAGTTACAAAAAGTCAATAAAATTCAAACCTAGTTTCCATAGTATTGTAAATAAAAATTGCTAAATGGAAAATTTAGTGTTTACAGTATTGGAAATATATTAAATTCAAATGTAATGGCTAAACTGCAGGTTTGCATCACATACCTATGGAATAGTTCAAATTGAACAATTGAATTGCGATTATAACATTGTGCATTTGAATTACTTCAACCTGTAGCTATCGTAATTTTGCATGTGATGGCTAAATGCAGTTCTTCGTCATATACAGCCATCAAAAACAAACATTTCATAAAAAACATTTACAGTATTGTAAATGAAACTAATGTGTGAAATGATTTCATAAGTAGCAACCATCATAGCAAACAAAACTAATATTCACCATTATACGTGTATGAGGAAGAGGTAAATATAAATATTCTTTTTGAAATGATTTAATATGTACCTAATAGTACAGTAAATAAAATTGTATTATACACCATACATTTAACCATCTATGGGGTAGAGGTAAAAATAAATATTTTTTTTGAAATGATTTAATATGTACCTACCATTATAGCAAATAAAATTGTAATATACACCATTCCTTTGCGCATCTGTGAGATAAATGCAAATATAAGTATTCTTTTTCAAATGATTTCATATATAGCTACCAGCTTAGCAAATAAAATGGATTTATACACCAACATTTACACACCTAGAGGATATTTGTAAATATAAACATTCTATTTGCATTGTTTTGAGATATAGATGCCATAGTTCGGAATTTACGGTTAAGTTTCATATTATTTGCCATATATATCACGCAATGGTCAATATAACTACAACAATTCACATATATTTACTACAGGTTGGAAAGTGGCTAAATATAACTGATAGATTTGCATTCGGGTCACTACAATAGCGAATTTATTCAAATATATGAGATTAAAAACAATATCGTGCGTTGTATATCTATCGTAATTAGGGACTCTCCAAGGTACGACATGCACAATGAATGTATCCAAAAGAAACCTTAAATGTATTGTAAATGTATGTGAAATGTATGGCAAATACCAAGATTTGACATAGGCCATGGAACCATGGAACTCTAAAAACATTTACTACAGTGGTGAATTTGGGGCTGTCAATCATACAGAATACATGAACTAAATTATTAAATATAACATCAAATATGGGACTTCAATTGTATAAGCCCAACCTCTCCGATCACATCGACCTATACGTCAAATGAATGCAAATGCTACTTATAATTGCAAGCCTAAAACTTAGTGTTCAAATAATTGGAAATAAAACCATTATATTCACCTCACATGCCAACTATATATTAAATATAATTAAAATGACGTTTTTATGTAGTGTTTGAATAGGCCTACATGAATTAAGCTAGAAACGTTCCTTATTTATGATTATTATTCCTAACTTATATGTTCTCCTGCATTACTACACGAAATTAAACACCAGGTGTATAAGTTATCTTATAAACGCGTTAAGTGTTTAATGTACCATACCTTGTATCTATAGTCAACGGCTAGTGTTTAATACTCAATCAGTGGTATTTAAATATAAAACACCCCCATTTAATTATTAAATACACATGTTTAATTATTAAACACTCATGTTTAATAATTCAACACTACTTAAACATGTTAAGCGTTGGTAGTTATTACAGTGTACTGTTTTGTAGGTTAATCACCTCGATCTTTCTAGAAGATTATTATAAATTGCATCTAGGCCAAATGATGCCGAAATGCATATTCGAGAGGCTTCTTGATTTGGTAGAATGTACTGGAATGCCACGTAGAGTATAAATAGCCAGACGTTCAGTGATGGAGGAGGGATTTTAACTGGCTTCTGTGTGGATGCATTAGATTGTGCTACTGGATAGTACCTTAGCCTGAGAGTACTGACTGCTGGATTGTATATTCCTGTGAATTAACTCTGTATTATCTGCGTGATTGAACTGACGGAAACTGGACAACAGCTGAGCGGTGTGGACTATAAAAATGCAGGAACGCGATTTCTGCGCGTCAGCATGGACTGCATAGTTTGCACGTTAGTACGGACTGTGAGAGATACACCGCTAAAGCATTGAACAGTAAGACTATGTTTCATATTTGTTTGTTAAGTTGACATTACTTTAATAATTTGTATATGATTTTAGTATTGTAAATAAATATTTGATTGTTAATCCTTGACACCACAAAATTTTTCTGTTGCGTTTTTCTATTATCGTTTATGACGTAACAACAATACCTACCCATGATATTCTGTTCGGTGGTAACCGTTATGCAAATAAACTCAGAAGTACCCCAGTATAATGGCTATTAGTCTCGGGGTGTCAGCGCGTAATTGATTAGATACTTCGGTAATAGTTTAGAACGTTAGTTGTTTGAGTGGGGGTGGGTGCATTTTTGTGAAGGTTTGAGAAAAAAATTGTAGTTTCACGAACGTAATAGCTGGACGTGACGAGACTACTCATATGGGTGTATAATGTATATAATAATGTATAATAATGTATTCCAATAATGTATATTCAAACATTATCGGTACTTACCATTTTATTGTTTATGTAAAAATTACAACACATATAAGGGAAGTGGGAAGAGGTGCCGACATACTGACTGCGTCACATGACTTCACAGAATAGTCCTCTGGTTAACCTATTCTAAAGCACATACCAAGAATCTAACAATTCGTGATATGTGTTGTATCTCAGGTACGCTTTTATTGTACCTGTTCATGTGGCAACTTGGATGATATGACCACACGGCCCCTAGCACCGGCATAAGCGGTATTAGATACAAATCTAGAGAGCTATGATGGAAATGCTCTGACAACTCGTATACTGGTAATTGGTGAGCTGTTTCGCTGTGACGAAGAAAAGAATTTAAAGACAAATTTTAAAAGTAACATTATCTATGATTTATAAATCGCGTCTGACAACCCCTAATAATCTGTCTGACTGATCGACTCACAACAATGTACATGTAGATACATCTCGTTGAATATCCCCACGACATGGCGATTGCTATGTGACCTTGACCTTGAAGGATGACTCGCCGAATGCTGATCCTGGACAAGTATTACGCAATAAATGACAAATTACATGCATCAACTCGCTTCTATAACACCTGACAGATGATATAATTGCCTTCGTCAACTGGTGTCTCTATCATACGGCAGATGATATAATTACCTTCGTCCACTGGCTTCTATATCATTCGACAGATGAGATGTCCAGCGCCATGTTTGACCAACCTTATCGTGAGCGTCATTAGCGGCGGGTAAATGCATAATTACCTTCTTTGAAGCCCTCAGACAGTTCATGATCTGTTCTATTTATATCAGGTATGGAATAATATGTTCAAAGCGAGTCGAAAGTTCGTCAACGTTTATAGCCATTTTATTTTTAATGTTCACCAATGATATGGAATAAATGAAAGGGAATCTGACGTTAGATAAAATTTCTAGATTTTTTTTATTTCTTGTTGACGACACTGTTTTGTTCTCTGAATGGTTTTGAATGATTTGAATAATTACTGCCTAAAATGGGATATTGCTGTCAACATAGAACATGTGTATCTTTCGAAAACAATGTCATGTTGCAATCACGGGGACAATCCACAGGGTAATATCTATGGGCCATCATGGCTCAGTCGATAAAGCATCGACGCGTTGAGCCGGGGTCGTGGGTTCGAATCCCGCTGACGACCAATTTATTCTTTGTCTCTCAAAAATCATTTCATATGTATCTATGCTCAGTGGCGAAATATCATTTCTTCATTATAAAGCCAGTTGCACACAAATGCGACACCGCGAGAGAAGGTTGGTCATCATAGGGACAATCCACGGGTGTAATACAATAATGATGGGCCGCCATCATCGATAAAGCCGGGATCGTGGGTTCGAATCCCGTTGACGACCAATTTATTCTTTCTCTGTCAAAAATCATTTCAAGAACGATGAAGTAATCCGAGCACTGACTGCTTTTATGGGGGAGATAAAATAGTGGTAGTGAAGAGTTTCAATTACCTAGGTCTGATGATTAACAACAATGGCTGCGATTAACTACGATTAACTACAATGGCTGCGATTAATTACAATTGACTACAATGGCTGAACAAGCTAATAGAGCTTTTTTTAATCTATTTGGTCTTTTCGATAGGCTATCTTTTAGCATTTCAACTAAACTTTTCCTTTTCGACAAATTGATTTTTCCTTTGTTGCTGTATGGCTGCGAGCTATGAGGAAATAATGATGTGTCTGATCTTGATAAGATACATTTGAGATTCTGTCAAAATCAAGTCTCAAGAGTACGAAAGGAGACATCTAATGTGACCTTATTATAGGTAACTTGGTAGATATACCTATTATGTTTTGTGTTCAATTAGGGTGTTAAGTTTTCGGTTTAAGATGATAGTCAACAAATCTCTTATGTAAAACGTATACACAGGAGCGAGACTCATTATTAAGGGTAGTGGCCAAATATACGTGCATGTGTTCAAAGGTCAAATGCTCGCTCGATAATCTTGGTTTCAGTGACATATGGACATCTGAGAATAGCAATAATCTACACTTCAACTTTGTGAAACAAAGAATTTATGATCAGTATGATCAGGTCTGGCACAATAAAGTATCGCAAACTATTAAATTAGATCGCTATATATTGTATAAAACGACCCTGAATTACGAAACCTATCTGGAAAAGGTAAAAACAAAACTAAAATTAGAAAAGCAATAAGCTCTCTTCGATGTACATCACATATGCTAGAGGTAGAGAGGGGAAGACATTCCAATATACCTAGATCGGATATAATATGCAAGCGATGCAATTGTAAAAATATAGAAAATTAATTTCATTTTATAATGATTTGCCCTTGTTAAAGTGAGCTACGAGTAAACTACTTGACGACATTTGTAGAACATGGCCAACACCAAACAAATTCATTAATTAAAAACTGTCTGGCCTGCGCTTTTCCGGACCTGTCCAGGCCGGAGGAGGTGGGCGAAGTTCCCCCTCCCATTTAATTATTGTTCTTACCTCTTGAGCTAGGGAGCTGAAACTAACTACAGTATACCCTTGTGTCAAGCTCCACCATAAAATGTAAAAAACTCCATCTTTTTCAAAAACGGCATTGTTTGGTCGATTTTTCAGTCAGATTTTTCTAATTTTTCATTTATGCAATTTCTCCGCGAGAACTGCATGATAAATTTGTAAATATCAATGTTATGTGAAATAAAATATTTTTTGCCCACTTTTCATCGCAAAAAAAGGAGAAATTTTGAAGGAAAATGACGAAAACATCACTTTTCTGGTATACCACGTGGTCGCCATCTTGGATTTACCCATGATTCTCCGCTCGGGGGGGTATGCAAATAAGCTCAAAATGACCCCAATATGATAAACTATTAAGTCGCGGAGTGTCAGCTCTGAATTTTTTGTCGGCCGAAAACAGCGCCGAAAGTTTGGTAGAAGGGGCCATTTTGGACCTCAGGTCTGGTAGCGTTAATGAAAAATTTGAACCCTAAAACTCAGGAAAGTCTGGGAAAATATATATATATTATGTTAAGGAAAGGAGGAAACAAAACAATTAATGCAAAGTAGATTTTATTGGTAAGATGTGTATATTTATATACGTGTAATAATGTATTCATGCTGCAACTTTGCATGTTATGTGGACCCAGCCACTTTGGATTGTTGGATGTGGTAGGACCTGTAATGGTTTATGTCTAATAAAGTTGATTGATTGATATGCGAACAGTCAGAACGGTGATACCTAATAATCAAACAGACACTCTGGGGCTCCCAACCGTTATTAATTGGTTAATTAGGTTGATTATGGGTGGGATTGAGGTAGAGAATAAATGGAGAAGGCAGAACATTGAAGTCCGCGCCATCGCCACACCACGTTCACAAAAAATCCACTTTTTTTTGTATCTCCTTGTCTTCAAAAATCGAATAAACTTCACTTTCAACAGATCGAGAAATGGTTATATCACATATATCTTACTTTCCCTTCTCCCGATCTGACCTCTTTAGGCAAAAACGTCCATATATATATATATCCACCAGATTGTAACCGATATTTCCAGATTGCCCGTAATCTGGATAATTTCTCTCCCCACAGTGCCCGAGAACGGACGAGACTTCCTTTCCAGGCCCGAGTTCGTCGTAAGCCGTACGTGACATTGGAATAACAATGCGTCTGCTTTCGCTTCCTAGCCCATGCAAAGAGCATATATGCCTTCTGGAATCATTATTTGTGCAGGCGCGGCGGAGCCGGGGAAGCCAGCGCCTCCCCCTTCCAATATGAAAAGAGGGGGGGGGGGGTTGCAAGAACCAATTCTCTCCCCCCCCCGCAAATAAGTGTGACTGAAGGGCCTTGAAATGGATTGAAAATCCATAGAGAAGCGTCTGATATCCCCAAATGTTCCGGGGAATATCCTCAACACCCTTTTTCTTCCTTCGCGAGTCCAAAATTGATCGTGACTAGTCTTAAATTGCGGTGTCATGCAAAGTGCCAACTTATTCCTAGTATTTGTTCTTCCAGATTTAGTGTTAACTCCAGCACAGTCTGCATGAATTATCAGTTTCATATGGTATCCGCCTCTCTTTTTCGATAAAAACGTTTATTCTTGCCGGAAATTGTCGCGTTTGGCACCCAAACAATTCAGCGTGGCATTGAAGCAACAAATTGCGCAAAGATGAAGTGATCTTTTCTCCCAGACATTTTAGAAGTTAAATGCATTTTTGCTCTTTGAACGAACTAGAAAGGTGGAAAATTTGAAAAGTTTCACCCAAAAATCCTCACTGAATGCGTAAAATGAAGGACAAATTTTCAAAACTTCCCAGGAGGGGTATTTTTGCGGAAGGGGGTGGGAGACACCCCCTCCCATCCCACCCCCATGTGCCCCCACCCCCAACGTTGAATTGCTTCTGGTGCGCATGTTGTGGGGCAAAATACAAAATTACAACTACGACAAATCGGCAGGATGGACATCTACACTGGTGCATGGTATTTTACAACACTTTTTTTCTGCAAGAAGTTGGAGAAAAGAACAAATACATGTCATGTATGCCTGTGGTACTGCTTAGCATATGTAGGCCTATAAATCAGTGAGCAGTAGATTTACCGCCTAACTCAATTGAAACTGAATTTATGACTCTTTATTTGCAGGCTCAAATTGAAAGGCGATATATTTTTACCCAACGTTAGAAATTTCTCAAAACCATTCAGTGAATAGGCCAAAATCGACCACAGAATCAGACATCAAATTGGTGTGTGTGTGTGTGTGTGTGTGTGTGTCTGTGTGTGTGTTGGGAGGAAGCACTGGGCCTTATTACCGGTACCATTGTTAATTTGTTTATTAGGTTGACGGGTGATGGGGGGAGGAGGGGTTCCAACGGGATTTCTTTACTCACTCTCCACCCCCCCCCCCCCCCCTCTTAATCAACAATGGTAAAGAGGCCCATGTTTGGGAGAGGGGCATGAGCTTTTACAAGAATGATTGTCATTGGATACGGAAAGGATATTAATTATTATCATACAGCGTTCTTCACTAATTTTCAAGCTGATTTTTCTCATTTTCACTGTTGGAGACGTTTTCTGAGTTATTTCTGAAAATATTTCATTCTTCACAGGGGAGGGGGATACACCAGTCACAGCAGTGGGTCATGCAATCTCAAAACCAAACTTTATCGTTATCATGCACTCTCACTCCAATTCATATTACATGTAAGGATCTTGGCAATAAGGGTACTATCAGTTTTCTAACAATCTTACTGTAATGTTACACCCGGACAATGTTACAATACAACGTTGTTGCTCCAATTTATACTGTAGTTTAGAACAAAAGATGTAAACCTACAATGGTTACAGCTATGAACTGTAAAATAACACTTGAAACTGATGCTTCTATTTAACAGTAAATTCCACTGTCACATTTTACTATACTTGCTACTGTAACTTTATAAGAAATTCTTCATCCCAATCAAAGCGTGACTGAGATACATCATTCTCTAGATAACGACATAAAAAAGAAAATCATATGCATTAAGAATGCTGATCAATGATATGGATTTAATATTTTTGGAACGCCATGATATCTTGCCTGCATAGTTGAAAACTGTTGCCTGTTTCTCTCTTGCAGGAAACTATCCTATTTTGATGTATACTATGATAGTTTTTGTCTCGGAATTTGGTGTAAATGCTCTTACATGAATTAGGACTTTGGATTATGGACGCGGACATTCTTCAAATGACGACGGCTGAATATTGAATGACGGATTGGACACTTGTATTTTAAAATGCTTGAATCATCGGACTATCAAAATAATTGAACCGTCCGACTTTTAAAACGATTGCATCGTGAAACTAAAGGACTGGATCGTTGGATTTGTTAGAGCCATCGGACTGGATGATTTAACCCGTGTATTAAAGTAACTACCCCTCGGGCTAAATTATCCAGCCTGCCAAATAAATGAAATAAATGGTTCAGCCTAGGGTTGGATTCCCGGATAAATCGTCTGTTTCATCTAGACCGTTTATTATACCAATCAATCGATACCGCGTTCAGAAGACAGATAGCGTGGTATAACGTGGTCATTCAGTTCCGATGAGATTAGACATGGACATCGACCAGCTGTCATAAGCAGACCGGAAATCTAAAAGATAGAAACTCTTTAGTGAATTACTAATCAGGGGTACGATCAGGGGTTTCGTTGGTCAAAATGAATACAACTGGATTATTCCTAGATGTTAAATTACTCCGCACACTTTCGGAAAATCAAACTGGAAAGCTTGGAACGTGTGTGGCTCACTGAGGGCACATTCTTAAATTCTCTCACCAGGAGTTGATTGTAATTTTCATGATGACAAAGCATTGCATTTAAATTTGATCGAATAAGTCAGAGTGGAAATTCCCAACATAGATTAATGAATGTTCATTATATTTACGCTCTTACTTGAAATACATTTAGCAAGCATTTTTGGAGATTAGCAGCGAATTGTTCCTTCAAAATTCAATCAAGCAAAGAAGAAATAGTCGTTCGAAAAACTTTTGCATTGCCGTCTCATCTGTTTTCTTCAGTCCTATTGCATTACGTCTTCAAGTGGAATGTGATTATCGTGTTGCATGTCGGAGAGGACCAATCTCAAAGTTTAGACAAACAGACGTTCTCTACTATTGTACTTTTTACCACTCCACTACTAGGCGCTGGTGGGGTATAAAAATGTATTCTGCATATCGGAGACGGCTAATGTCCAAGTCTAGTTTCGTTGGAATTGAATGACGAAGTCCTGAACCCACCCTCTCAGGTTGGTAGGACCTAAGTATTTCTTTCGAATGAATGAGATGGTTTGTAAATATTTCGCACAGTCGGTGTTCAGGTCTATAGTGGTGACGGATTTATTCTGATACCTTTTGAAATCCAAGAAATATATCATAGCATATATGCTCAACGAACGGAGGTTCCTTAATTAACCTCATTGGATGTTCGTCTGCGAATCACTATGGCCGTCATCGACTAATCAATATAATCGCATCCTCATTAAGACTTCAATCTGGCGTTGACCGAGGGTCTGTGCTAGGTGTATCCGACCGTTTCCGCGAACTACAATTTTATTAACTGCAATTTCAAGGGCGGGACGCAGAATGACATAACGCTGGCATCTTGGCTATAAAACCCACACCAATTTATACACAATCACACACAGATTACCGGTAAGACCAGAATTGTTGTTTTGAGATATACTAAGAGTATTGTGTTATTCGAAAGTTCGAACATTTCACAGAAGCAGAATAGGGCCTTACTTCGACAGGAATTCACGTAAGTACAACATTTCTGGCTACTAGTGATCACTCTTTGTGGACGATGTTCCCGCCAGGCGATACACCCCATCTAGTTGTAGAAAATATAGCGCTTGAGACGCCGGTCGACGTTGATGAAGTTTTTACTTTATAGCGTAGGTTTTTTTTTATGAAAGTGAATATATTATACATTTTGAAGTGGAAAGATTGTTTCACTAAAAATGGCAAATTATCGATTAACGTGTCATGCAATTTTCAGTTTCTATACTTGCCAACCCACGAAGATTTTCAACACCTTGCATGTCTTGCTTGGCGGAAAGGTCGAATATGCCTATTGTGCCCGTTGTGGTTGAAGAATTATCTGAACTCAATACAAAGACCACGCTTGTTTTTGTATGTGCATGGCAGTCTTCATAGTGGTCGGAAAAATACACGACTGGGCGTGGACGTAGCATAATACATATTTTGCACTGAAACATCAGTATTCTACAGTATCTTTATTATAATTATTAGCCGATAATACTAGCCATTGATAAAACCGATGGAAATAGACCGACAACTTCGCATAGACAGATTTTGAAAGTAGAACTTTACGCTTACATACGCAAAATTCACTCAGCTGTTACGCCTTTGATGCTAAACGTCAATTTTGCCAAGCTTATCAGTGCATCAACACGATCACAGCGTGCAGCTCCTAATTTGTTATCGTTTCGAAGACATCTATACTGTAGAATATAAAATCCACAGAAAAGCGGAAATCGGTAAAAACAGACCATTTTCGCCAAAAAATTCACTCCACATTTTTTCATTAGCAATATCTCAGCATGCAGTTGTTTTCTATTCCCCTCATGTGCTCTCTGGGAACACGCCGATAATTGAATACATAACGAAACAGTTGTCAGTTTCAGCCTAGCCCTAATCGATTGCCATCACTTTATAAAAGGCAGAATGAATTTCTTGATTTTGAAACATCCCACTTTGTATTCTGATTAAAAATGAACCTGAAGATGGATATAGGATAAAAACAATTCCTGGTTTTGCTTGATGCATCCATGTAAGACCATGGTGGTATGGCTTATTTGAAAAAAGGCGGTATGGTTGTCTACAACGGTGAATAATGTCACACGATGACTTCTTTCAACGCCCATTTTTGGGGGGGGGGGGCTCAAAACGTTTGTATGTAGAATTATATATTTAAAAAAAATCTTAACCTAACAGTTTCAAAGTTAGGGTTCAATAGCATGTATACAATTATTAACATGTGTCATTAGTGATAGCAATGTCCACTTACTGCCGCCATGCCAAGATTGACAGAAATCTGACCACAGATTATCTCTGCTGAACACAACCCATTATCAAATTATATGTATAAAGACGACCGGCTGGGAACCTGATTTGGGGAATAAAATGCACCCCCCGTACACAGAGGCAAACTATATATCATTTGAAAGCTTAGACTCTCTTCTTTCGGATGAGGTAGGATGTGGTGGTGAAAACTATTGCCGTATGATAGAAAAATTAGGAAATACAAGAACCAGTGGATTGCACCTTTCTACTTTTAAAATGGGGGTATAGGTATTAAAATGACTACATCTTCACTCCTACCAGGCATAGGGAAAAATGGTTGGTGTCAACTGATTACGCAATGGTTCTTCAATCCTCTAATATCAAAAAAAAGTTTGAGGTCATTGACCTGTGACGTCACAGAGGGGCCATCTCCAAAATACAATTAAATTGCGTCAAACCCACTAATAGCCATGTCAAAAGTTTTTTGTGGGTAAAATACTTCATTGTTAAATGGCCAAAATGGTTCTTATGTCGAATATAGTCATCGGTCAAATACTTCGGCAAAGATGTGGTGCAATTACCTTTTAAATCCTCAATTTAACGATCGTCATTCACCATAGTATATCAGGTAAAAAACACTAACTACTGCATTAGACGAGCGGCGATTGCAAAAACGCCTTATTTTAGGAGTAAAATGCACCCCCCCCCACACACGGCCACATCCTATAGTGTGAGGTAGCAATTTCCTCTCCATTAAACGGGGAATCGATTGATACCGGTTATGTTAAGATATCTTGAATCATGATGTCACTTGAGGGTCATCTCCAAATTCCGAATGAAATATTTTCTAAATACACAATTATGGTTTCTTTACTAAGTTATTCAATGTAATGAAATTCATATAATTATGCCAAGTTATTGTCAGCGGTGCTGTGTATCATTACATGAAAAGTACAGGCTATTTAAGGATTCTCACTACCTTAGAAAATAGAATATGTGAACAAGAAGTATCTCAAAATTATACATTTTCTATGTCTACTAAGCGTTTATCTAAGATTGCCAAACATCAGACTTTAGCAATACTTGATATGAATGTTTTATGATTTAATGTGTATATTTCAATGTTTTCTTTTATCTCTTGTTAATTTTGAAGCAATATCAAAGGTTATCTTGATTATCGTTGTGAGGGGGGGGTCATCTCATAATTACTAGTACAATTTCATGTTTTCCCACAATAGGTTCTTGGTAATCTACCACATTTGATAAGATTTGTGGATACAGTATTATATAAATTACTCTTTACAGGTCCCTGATTTTCCACCTTCTTGAAAATTTTAAAACTATTCAGGGGGTCATCTAAACTTAGTTCAATTTTTCAATTAGCTTTATTGACGTAGACATAATTGTCTCTTGTCATATATACGGTATACATTGATGGCTCGGTGGAACAACCAAATAAACACACATAAAAATTAATACAGAATTACAGCTGATTATGCAACAAAGCAGATGAGTGAGGACAAACTGTAAGTAAAGTTATAACATTGCTCTATGTCTTATTTGGAACGCTTCATAAATAAATTTTGCTAGCCGTTTCAGAATACCCGTTTGTTTACTAGAGAGTAACTGTACTGTCTTGTATACACTAGGTTTTCCCAGAAATATGGTTTAATATATATAGACCTAATTTCCATATATAACGGACAAATAAGTAAAAAATGATACTCGTTTTCTACATCAGAATTACAGTTGAAACATACTCGATCATGTGGGTCAAGCCTATTGCTCCCATGCCGCCCTGTTTCAATACGAAGTTTATGCGCCGACATTCGCAGTCGCGCAAGTGCATGGCGATGTCTTGAGTTAATAACTTTCTCTAAATATTCTTGAGAACAAAAATCATTTTTCAAATACTTATACAGGCTCAATTTGCTTGATTCCAAGTCAGAAAACCAGTTTGAAATAAATATATCTTTCACCCTAATTTTAAACGTATTCAAAAAATTATTACTAACAGAATCTCTATACATTCACACTTCCGCGAAACCATGAACTGACAATATGTTTTGTACCGAAGACGCCCAATTCGAAACTCCTTGTTCAGCCGAGATAACAAGGTGTTTGTACACAGTACTTAATATCAAATGTGTACTATTATGAACTTTTAACCAATATTTAATAATTTGAACCAACCGTTCGCACCGCATTGGTAATCTACCAAGTTCTCCGTAAACCGCTGCATTTGAAGTAGTTTTATAAACATTCAGGACATTTTTACAAAAATTTCTATGAACTCTTTCAATCGCTGTACCTGCATGAAATCCCCAAATTTCACAGCCATAGCTTAGTACTGGGCCGACACATGCGTCGAATATCTGGCATGTCGTTTTGGGTAGAAGCTGACAAACACGCATATTTTTTAGCAATAAATTCAAGGATTTCAGACCCTTATCTGCAATGGTTTTTTGGGTTATCGTGAATTTTAAGTTACTCGTCAAAACTAATCCCAAATAACAAAACTGCTCAACTACCTCAATTGGAACTCCAGCAAAGGACCACTCTTCAATAGACTTCAGTTTCCCCCCTCTTCTAAACACCATGACTTTTGTTTTCCCAGTATTCACCGTTAACCCCCAATCAGTACAGAACTTAAACAATATATTCAGCGATTTCTGCAAACTATCCGCTGATTTTGAAAACAATACTAAATCATCAGCATACAATAGCAAGTGTAGCGTTAATTCATTTAACTCTATACTGTCGTCGCCTTCATTTATCAAATAATTTTCAAATCATCAATAAATAAACAGAAAAGAATCGGAGACAGTACCTCACCCTGCCTCAATCCCTCGTTAATCAGAAAATAAGGGTTTTTTACACCATTGTGCATGATACATGATTTTACAGATAAATACATTGATTGCAATATTGTAAGTACTTTACCTCGGATCCCATATCTATACAATTTATACCACAAGGCGTCTCTACTAACACTATCAAACGCCTGTTTAAAGTACACAAACGTTGAATAAATCTTATTACCCTTATCTATATAATTCTTAACAATACCTTGTAACGAAAAAATGGCATCAACTGTACCTACACCTCGCTTAAATCCAAACTGCGCATCAGAAATAACATCATTCTCATCAACCCACTTATTAATTCTATTATTCAAAACATCTGTAAACAGTTTTGATAGACAACTTGTCAAAGTTATCGCTCTATAATTCTCAGTGGCATTACGATCACCTTTCTTAAATATCGAGAGTATAATACCCTCAGTCCATAACGTCGGAAAATAACCAGAGTACAAAATTACATTGAATAGTTTAGAAAGAACGGGGCATATTATATCCCCACCAGCTTTGAAATATTCATTTAACATATTGTCCGAACCATGAGATTTGCCTGTCTTAGAGCGGGCAATAGATTGCAGAATTTCAACTTCTGTAATTGGCTCATCGAGCTCATCGATTACACAGTCATAGTTAATATCAGAATCAAGAGATGGGGTTGAAACGGTACTACCTTTTGTCTGTAAATCCTTGAAGTGCTCAAAAAATTCATTAGTTGCTATATTATCACCAGCAGACGTTTTCTTACATTTATTAATATATTTCCAAAATTCTTTTGGGTTTTTATTTCTCAAGGCTGCTAATTCTTTTGCCTTTTTCCTACGAAAAACTCCTTTTGCTTTTATTAACATAGTATTAACATTGTCACATCAAGAGTATGTTCTTGGAAACCTACTTGTACAGTTTAATATCATACAAGAAAATGTCCATAAACAAATCCACTCTCCAGGTATGTTCTGACCCTACAACATCCTGAATATAGGACATCACTATATGTACTCATTTACCTCAAAACAGCCGTTTCGGATATTTTGTCGAGTATATATTCTGTATATCCCAAGCATAACTCTCAACAAGGGCCAGGCCTAATCTTCAATACAATCAATATTAATGATATATAATCTCCAATATTATGATCTCGCTTGTGCTGCTGTACAGTATTATTCCGGTTGTTAATGATGTCAGGGCAGAACTATCGCTTCTAATGACGTTTCTGCTGTAGCGTTGTTTAATAGCGCTGTTTCTTCAGATGTTGTTCGCAGTTTCCAAGATCCATAATGTCCAAGTCCTCTGAAGAATTATTACTATTGTTCATCAAAGTTGTCAGGACAGAATTCTCCATTCTGGAGTTCTGTAGGTATTGAAATATATCAATATTAATTGGAGATTTATCTGCTTTGACACATTTCATGTGTATGCTGTTTCTCTCAATGTCTTTATATGAACCTGTAAAAGAGGGCTATATCGTCAAGCGTCTCCAGTCGAATTTTCTCAAATTTGACGATACATATCGCATGTTGAACGTGCAAGATCTATGGCGGCACGTTTCGTAACTAGTGTCTAATTCCGCTTAACCCGGGGCTAGGGATTGTATGAACGTATGTATTTCAAGATCCTCATAGTTTTCATATGAACAGACACAATCAAAGCGTGACTGAGATACATCATATTCTAGATAAAGACTTTACAACGTATATCATATAGATTAAGAATACTCATCAGCGATACGAATTTGATATTTTTGGGACATCATGATGTCTTGCTGGCATCATTGAAAATTGTTGACCGCTTCTGTCTTGCAGGAAATCAGCCTACGTTTACGCATATTATGATTTATCCTTATAATTTAGTGCCATTGTTATTTTATGAATTGGGCCATCGGATTATTGACGCGGAAATCCTTCAATGGACGACGGCTGAATATTGAATGACAGATTAGACGCTTGTATTCCACAGTTTCCAATGTCGATAAGGTGCATTTCTTTGTAGAGTATTATTACTGTGGGTTGTTTTTATCAAAGGTGTGAGGACAGAATTCTCACTTCTGGAGTTCTGTGGGAATTGAGAAATACTTTGACAAATTTCATGATTTGACTCGGAAGTTCGATATGTGTTCTCAAGATGCGAAGAAGCCACTTCTCTTGTCGTACTTTACCAGTATCTATTGCAGCCATTTGCGGTAACTGTAACTGTAAAAAACGCATACAGCAACGCATTTCGCAATACAATAATAATTATTTTCCGGGTTTTGCAGTAGAGTCAATTTTAAAGCATTACCACGTGACTAATCTTGACCCACGTCACGTGGGCAATGGCGCCCTTGTGCGCCTTTCATAGCTACCAGGATGTGGGTATGCCTTTTTCGAAATGGAGTTCGTCAAGGAGGATTTCTGTCTCCTCTGTACTTTAATGTCTATACATACATGAACATATCTCGACATCAAAATATCTCGGTCAATTTAGGATGTAATGTAGTCGAGGTCTTCTTTAACCATCTAGTATACGCTGAGGACGTATGCCTTATTAGACCCTCTGCCAAGGGCCTTCATAATCCACTTGATATGTGTGATATTTTTGTGACTGACAATAATATTGTCTTGAACTTTAAGAAATGCTTATGTTTTCGTTTAGGTTCAATGACCTGTTAAACTTCACAGCTGAAGTACCTAGACAACGCCGAATGTCTTGATCATTTTATCTACAGCGATCTCACTGACAGTTATGATGACTGTGCAAACTAGAAAATTATGCATTCGTGCCAACATTTTGACTCGAAAGTTCGATATGTGTTCTCAAGATGCGAAGAAGCCACTTCTCTTGTCGTACTTTACCAGTATCTATTGCAGCCATTTGCGGTCTTGTAACTGTAAAAAACGCATACAGCAACGCATTTCGCAGGTTGATACACTCCACGCCCAATTGAAGTGCTACTTACTGTACATGTTTGGGATTAACTCATTCTCAAAGAGAGCCGTGTCTACCCGCGGGAGACCAAAGCGACTCTCATGTAAACTGGTGACATTTCTGAATCTCCAATCTCAAAGCGAGGCAGCATGACATCATTCTCAAAGCGAGCCGTGTCTACCCGCGAACTACTTCCTGTATTAGATAACTCGCTTTCATGGCCAAGTATACATACCGACAATAATTTGTTCGCGATTGATATGCTCCGAAACGGAAAGAGTCATTTCCCAATTATATAGCCCACGTTATGTTTAGCAATTTGCTTCTAACTCGGCGGAGTCAGCAGGTCAGTGACAAGCCAGATAATCATACGCCGCCTACTCACCCCCCAAATTTTGGGGGGATGGCTCCCATTTACGCGTGAGACTCTTTCTCGCAGTAGGGAGTCTCGCGAGACGAGAATGTGGAGTTAGGCTAATGCATATCCTCTTGGATTTGGAAGCTCCCGATTTGAGCTCGATCGATATCCGTTTATTATTGAAGGGCCTGGGTAGGGTGAAATTACATAAACCAAAGAGAGCCCTGCCAATCTCCCCAGAACTACTGCTGGAGTTTCATCAGCTATTAGACTGTACCATCCCAGAGCATGCCACTTATTGGGCCCTATTTTTGCTGAGTTTCTTTCTGATGGTGAGAAAATCAAACATGGTGCCAAATAGCGCTCTCACCTTTGATGCCACCAAGCAACTCACACGCAGTGATGTCGTTTCCAGTAATCACGCTCTGTTGGTGCTAATGAAATGGTCTAAGACCATCCAGTTTGGTCAGAGGGAGCTCCGGGTTCCTGTGCTGGCCATCACTGGCTCCCCCTTGTGCCCCGTAAATGCTTATACAAACATGCTGTACCTAGTACCAGGGAATGCATCTTCTCCAGCCTTCTCCTTGCCCAGCGGCACAGGGTTAACTCCAGTCACATACCCCAAAATGCAGAAATTTCTTAAAGGCCTGGTGCATAGATCGGGCAGGAATCCCGGTCTGTATTCTTCTCATAGTTTTCGACGGGGGGGTGCGTCATTTGCCTTTCGTGCAAACGTGCCTTCTGAGCTCATTCAATTGGTTGGGGATTGGAAGAGCGACGCATACAAAAATTACCTAGAGTTGGGTTTGCAAGAGAAGGTTCTGGTCTCGCAATTAATGCGAGTCAAGATTTTAAATGATCATGCCTAGTGAAGCTAATCTTCATATTTTCAGAGATCTGCAGTGCAAATAGGGTGTGCATTGTGGGGGATTCTATCATCAAGTATCTAGCCAATATTCACCACACTGACATTTTTTCTTTCCCGGGAGCCACCATCACTTCACTCCTGGGGAGGGCCTGCCGCATTGATTTTAGTGCATACTCGCACGCCGTGATACACGTGGGCACTAATGACGTCAGGTCGTCTTCTAATGCCATAATGCTGTCTAACTTCCGTAATTTATTGACTCTCGTCAGGCAAAGAAATCCTTCCTTATTGATAGTTGTTTCACCCATCCTGCCCCGTCCCGTAGACTTCCACATTACAGGTAATCAGGTTACCTTGTTCAACCGGGCAGTAAAGCTGATGTGTAAGGAAACTCAACATCTGTACTTCATCAACACTTTCCGTCCATTTTTACGCAGAGCGCTGCCAAAAAGGGAATTATTCGCGGCGAGGGATGGAGGGCTCCACCTTAATCTTGAAGGGATAAGGGTACTGTGGGGCTTCTTCATTCACGTGGGTAATCATCTTCCTTCTTAGACCCCGTTCCCCCTCCCCGGGGCCCCTTCGATATGTCCTACATGGGTGGTATTTAGCTCATGGGATCTGGTACTGCTCAAGAGGGGCCCTTATTTGCCCTTTTAGCAGGTACCTTCAGGGGGTTCCGGGGCTGGTGGCACGGTGTCTATCGGACCTTCTCGGGTTGGCGGGGGGCCTGCGGCTTGGCGGGTGAGGTTTACTGATGGATACCTCATTCATTTGTACATGTATGTATTTCAGTCAGTATACAAGGTATACCATATTAATCAGTACATGTAGGTATTCTCATTGTATATAGTCAGGATATTTGAATTAAGTATTTCAGATAAACGAGGCACATGCCTCAAGTCAACGTATGTATATTTTGCTACCTATGCATGTCTATGTTAACGCCACTTAACTGCATGCCATTTGCCTGAAATAATTAACTTTGCATGCTTTCATATCTGCCTGAAAATCTTTTACTTTGCATGCTTTCATTACTTGTATAATATATTTGTTCATATATAGTATATAGCATGAGCCTGAAATCATTAACTTTGCATGCTTTCATTATTTGTATAAGATATTTTTTCATATAGTATGTATGTATGTAATGGTGCTCTGATTATCCAATCGTGCGATTGCCTTTAATAAACGGACAGTTTATTTGAAGACATGAGTGGTGGTTAGTAATTCCATCTTCTCTTTGCTGATGACCTAGTTCTCATCTCTACAAAAGACACCGGCCTACAACATAACTTGGATAACTTCAATCTGATTAAAACTCCGACTTAATAAACCGCTCCTCTGTCGGACATGTCGCTTAATTAGGGACATGTCAGATAGAGGAGATAGATAGATAGATAGATAATTTATTTACGTCTCACTGTCTGTACATCACGTTTATACATGTGGGTTCTTGCATATTTAAATGCTCGTACTTTATTGTGTCTTATAAATGCTGTGTTCTTTTGCCTTTGGCCTTAACGGCATAGTTGTGCAAATAAACTTTGAACCTTGAACCATGATAAAACATACATAAAATTTAGAATGTACAAACACCACTCTATACAGAGTTATGAGAGACGGTCTTACGTAAAATACAATCATAAAGGAGAAGAAGTACCGAAAAACTTGACCACCCATTTCTACCTCCATCGATCAGACGGAGGTCTAGGAATGCAACGTGAAATCTCCCGCCAAATAATTGTCATATGGGGAACCCACGACTCATGTGATTTCCAATAGGGTTTGTCATGGTTCCCGACGAAATTTTGAAGCAATGATTTTGGACACAATTGAAATGAAAGCTCGTGTGGAACACGGGCGAAGAGCATTTCCCCAGACAATTTTGTAACACATAATTTGGTACTCACAGGGCTTTAGATCTCCCCAATTTGGGCACACCCCCTATTAGGGGTGGCAATTGTTTTTAGGATGGGACAGAGTGGGGGGCAGATACCCCTGGAGGATGAGCAATCAGGAATCATCCCTGGTAGAAGGGATTTCTTCACCAATGGGTGAAACCCAGTGTGAGGCAATACCAACTTTATTTTGCGTTTCATGGGCCCACAGACATTAAAAAATCGAATAAAAATAAAATTTCAAATTGTCACTTTTATATTTCCTACGAAAGTTTGAACATAAAGATTTTATCCCCCTTTTTATTCCTGATTGTATGAATTAGGCTGTTGTATTCTATCTGAAACAATGCCAGCAAATAAAAATGCCAAACAACAAAAAATAGATACCTTTCACTATAATTTTTCACTGTAAGTCAGCGAATTGTTGTTGTTTTAAATTCTGCTAATACTACTTAGGCAATAACGACGTTCAATGTAAATCGGGAACCTTCACTGGCTGTGTGATCTATCACTCTGTCTTGGTACTCATATTTCGACAGTGATGCAGTATGTCAGAGCTAGGAAATGAAGGCTATTTCAACAGCTCAGTCGATACAGCATGGTTTAAGTTACTGTTGAAGCATGAGACTGTTGAAACACATGCAAAATTCGCTAAATTGTTCTGGAAGAAAAACCACAGCCACAACAAAATGATGACAATGTTAGATTTGAGGTGTATGTTAGCAGTTAAGATGTGACTTAACTTACAGTTTTTGACCTTGAGAAAATAGGTCAATGTCAGTCATATTTATAGACTTCAGGTCCATCATCAGTTGCATATGTGGTATCAATTTAGAATGCCTAGCTATATTTCATGTTATATCATAATATACAGTATATAACCTGAGAAAATCGATTCAGTCAACTAGGATAGGCTTCTAGTCAGTCACCAATTGCACGAGTATTATGAATTTGGAGAGCCTATCTTCACTCCTTTAAAAATTATTGCTAATGCTAAATTTGACCTCGATAAAACAGGTGAAGGTCAGTCAATTTCATTAGGCTTCTGACCCATCACCAGCTGCATATGTGATATGACAAGAAAGATGGGAAACAGAGAGACAGACGGACAGATGATACGGAAAATTCAGTTCATTTTGGGGCATCATTACATATCATCTTCAAAGTCTAAATATTCTGTCAAAATGCACAAGAACACACCATTTTACTTCATTTGTAGAGAAGAAAAGCAACTCCGAGTAGGAATCACAATTTATTCTGTATATTTGGCTATTAGTTATAGCATCTTCAGCAGTGAACAAAGTTACAAACAGCTCCATACGCACAGTATATATACAAGGCATAATGTGATCTTAGCCAATACGCATTTATGAATAGGTAAGCCAGTAAATTATATCAGGTTGGACAGATATTAAAATGCCGTCATTTTCAGAAATTGTTAAATGTTAAGCGATAACCTGACAGTTATCTACAAATGGTGTGATTCAGGTGTATATCTGTTACCATGATTCAGTCATAATATTGTCTGTAATATATTTATGTCGACAAGGAATACACATAATTATTTGATAATATTATTAGCTGTATGTTGTTTATGATTAATATGAACTTTTTATTTGCTGGAATCCAGCCATTTGTTCCATATGGGCAATATTCTCATCAGCCATCACCATTCAATATGAATGTGATAATACATGTACAAGTCCATGGTCATTGATACAGTATGGTGAAGGTGACCTGTAACACCAGTATACAAAATTATACCGAACGCATTGAATCCTCACCACATGATGCTGAGGCAGATCAGAACGGAGTGTCGGTAAAATCAGGTGTGTTTTGTAGAGGATTCTCTCAATGATGATGCTATACTGTACACATACAAAATATGAGCACAAAATCATAAGCAAATTGGTACAACTGGTACCGCTAACGTGTTGATTTGGGTGGGGGCATCCTCTCAGGGGGAGGTGGGGTTGGGAAGGGGCCTAATGACAGGGGCGTCACTAGGATTTCAAAAGGGGGGGGGTTCGAATGTTTTCGATTTCCAAGGGCGGATGTAGTGAAAGTTCACAGGGGGGTGGGTGGGGGGGTCGACAATCACAGCCCAACAGGCGAGGGTCCAGGGGCCGCCTAGGCCCCGGAAGCACCGAGGTCCTAGATCATCGGAGATGCGTTCCAAGTCTTTCCCGGATATAAATCTGAACATAAATGTTTGCAGATTTATGGTCCTTTTTCACGTTTTTTTCGCATTTATAAGAACACATCGATGTTGTGAAAAATCACACCACACCACACCTGAATCCACTTGACTTTCTAGTTATATTTAATACATACAAAACGATGACCTTTATGCCATGGAACATTAGAAACCAGTACTAGTACCAATATGAATGATTTACACAAAGCTAAAATAAGCGAATCCTGTCAGACCAACAGGGGAGGGTCAAGGGGCCGCCTAGGCCCCGAAAGCTTCGGGGTCCTATAGGTTGCCGGGGATGCCCTCCCCCACCCCCACCCCCCCATAGATCCGCCCTTCATCAATTCCACGAAATCTTTAACCAAAATGTAATTCCGTCACAAAATTCAAAATTTCGGTTATTTCCTTCCTTGACAATTTTGCCCATGTTGACCAGACATTATCGCTCTTTCACATTTAATCGAATATACGTGCATTGCCGGGTACATGACAACAGAATTCATGTGTTTCGGTCTGTCCTCAGAATTTTTTAGATCGGATAAAATCGAAACTTGTAAAATAGGAAAAATCGCAACTCCTTAAAACTTTGACCAAAGTGTAATTCCGTAACCACATTTATCAATTTGAAACTTTACTTGATGGAAATCAGATATAATGTAGTCCAGGCGCTCAAGATTCGACTAAAATCAGGAATTAAATGAGAAACATTCGAGTTTTGATGGAATATATATGTAACCGACACGTCTTCATAAGGGGGTTAATTCACTGTAATTCCGTCACGCGGTATTCGAATGTCACGTGACCAGGTAGAAAACAACTGTATTTCCTGTTTTCTCTCATCCTACAGTTCTTAGTAATAGGGTTAGAAAAATGATATTCCAAAACAGATTTTCCCATGGAAAATAACAGGGGTTCAGAAGAAGAGAAAACATGGGAAGGGCCTACCTTGTAATTCCGTAACGCTGGAATTGGTGACTTGATTTCCCATTTCTCACCATCCCAGGAATGCGCACCAAGAGCGCGCGTTTCTAGGGGTCCGGGGGCGTGCCCCCGCCGGAAAAGATTTTTTACGCTTTTTGTCCTGCATTTTAGCGTATATTAATGCTAAACTGGGATTTTATATCTTACATAATTGTCGTATTTCCAATCTACGGACAAAAAGGGGGGTGCGTTCGAACCACACGCACCATGGGTAGCGACGCCCTTGTAAATGTCTCAAGCAGTATTCAAGGTTTTCCATCAATATACTCTATTCCATACCCCACTATTTCAAGCACGTGAAATCAGACAAAACTTATGTGCGGGGAATGTGACTTCCACATCCCTGGCTGGGCATGCTAGTGGGGAACCCTCAATCCCAGGTTAATTACCATTGGTGGAGTTAACGTCCAACAAATGCAAAATTGAGCTTGGCATCCGGCCCTATGTTATTTAGCGATGTATTCCCCTACGGACCCTGTTGCCTCGACGGAGGTCTTTGCGCTCATCCAGCGCTTGTTACATATAAAGTAGTTTCCTGCGTCTTTCTAATATAAGATAGCAGGTTTTGGCACAAATACGAATCAAACTTTCGTTGGATAGCATGGCATACATCATTTGACTATGGACATATTACATATATATTATCCCCTAACGTGGCATGCATTTCGAACAGTAAATCGTACCGAAGATGATCATAGGCGGGACATTCTGTAAGTACATGTACCTCGATTTCCGCCACATTTTGGCATATAGGGCACAACCGGTTTTCCACAGCTAAATTTTCATACCTGCCTGTTTCTATTTTGATTGGTGCTACTCCCATTCGAAATTTCGCCATGGCACTTCGGTGATTCTTTGGCATTACTAATTTCACGTACGGTTCAACATGGAACTCAGACTTAAAATGCCTATAGGTTCGGAGTTTACCGGTATCTTTACCTACGGTCTTTTTTGTCCCCCGCCGCAACGCGGCCGGGGACTTTAAAATGGTTCTTGCTTCTTTGTGTCCGTGGATGTCCGTGAATGTCCGTGTACGTCCGTGCATGTGTGTTCGAAGCGATAACTTCCTAATGCTTCGTTGCATTGTTCCGAAATTCGGCACATGCATTCCTTGCGACAAGACGCCATTCAGTGTTGCATTTCAGCAACATCTGCCTGAAGGTGGCGCCACTGGGTTGCTTCTTTGTGTCCGTGGATGTCCGTGTACGTACGTGCATGTCTGTTCGAATTTTCCGCAAGCGATAACTTCCTAATGCTTTGTTGAATTGTTCCGAAATTCGGCATACGCATTCCTTGCGACAAGACGCCAGTCGGTATTTCAGCAACATCTGCCTGAAGGTGGCGCCACTGGGTCAAGACCAACAGGGGAGGGTCAAGGGGTCGCCTAGGCCCCGAAAGCTTCGGGGTCCTAGGTTGCCGGAGATGCCCCCCCCCCCCATAGATCCGCCCTTCATCAATTCCACGAAATCTTTAACCAAAATGTAATTCCGTCACAAAATTCAAAATTTCGGTTATTTCCTTCCTTGACAATTTTGCCCATGTTGTTGACCAGACATTATCGCTCTTTCACATTTAATCGAATATACGTGCATTGCCGGGTACATGACAACAGAATTCATGTGTTTCGGTCTGTCCTCAGAATTTTTTAGACCGGATAAAATCGAAACTTGTAAAATAGGAAAAATCGCAACTCCTTAAAACTTTGACCAAAGTGTAATTCCGTAACCACATTTATCAATTTGAAACTTTCCTTGATGAAAATCAGATATAATGTAGTCCAGGCGCTCAAGATTCGACTAAAATCAGGAATTAAATGAGAAACATTCGCGTTTTGATGGAATATATATGTAACCAACACGTCTTCATAAGGGGGTTAATTCACTGTAATTCCGTCACGCGGTATTCGAATGTCACGTGACCAGGTAGAAAACAACTATTTCCTTTTTTCTCTCATCCTACAGTTCTTAGTAATAGGGTTAGAAAAATGATATTCCAAAACAGATGTTCCCATGGAAAATAACAGGGGTTCAGAAGAAGAGAGAACATGGGTAGGGCCTACCTTGTAATTCCGTAACGCTGGAATTGGTGACTTGATTTCCCATTTCTCACCATCCCAGGAATGCGCACCAAGAGCGCGCGTTTCTAGGGGGTCCGGGGGCGTGCCCCCGCCGGAAAAGATTTTTTACGCTTTTTTTCCTGCATTCTAGCGTATATTAATGCTAAACTGGGATTTTATATCTTACATAATTGTCGTATTTCCAATCTACGGACAAAAAGGGGGGTGCGTTCGCACCACACGCACCATGGGTAGCGACGCCCTTGTAAATGTCTCAAGCAGTATTCAAGGTTTTCCATCAACATACTCTATTCCATACCCTAATATTTCAAGCACGTGCAATCAGACAAAACTTATGTGCGGGGAATGTGACTTCCACATCCCTGTCTGGGCATGCTAGTGGGGAACCCTCAATCCCAGGTTAATTACCATTGGTGGAGTTAACGTCCAACAAATGCAAAATTGAGCTTGGCATCCGGCCCTATGTTATTTAGCGATGTATTCCCCTACGGGCCCTGTTGCCTCGACGGAGGTCTTTGCGCTCATCCAGCGCTTGTTACATATAAAGTAGTTTCCTGCGTCTTTCTAATATAAGATAGCAGGTTTTGGCACAAATACGAATCAAACTTTCGTTGGATAGCATTTCGAACAGTAAATCGTACCGAAGATGATCATAGGCGGGACATTCTGTAAGTACATGTACCTCGATTTCCGCCACATTTTGGCATATAGGGCACAACCGGTTTTCCACAGCTAAATTTTCATACCTGCCTGTTTCTATTTTGATTGGTGCTACTCCCATTCGAAATTTCGCCATGGCACTTCGGTGCTTCTTTGGCATTACTAATTTCACGTACGGTTCAAAATGGAACTCAGACTTAAAATGCCTATAGGTTCGGAGTTTACCGGTATCTTTACCTACGGTCTTTTTTGTCCCCCGCCGCAACGCGGCCGGGGACTTTAAAATGGTTCTTGCTTCTTTGTGTCCGTGGATGTCCGTGAATGTCCGTGTACGTCCGTGCATGTGTGTTCGAAGCGATAACTTCCTAATGCTTCGTTGCATTGTTCCGAAATTCGGCACATGCATTCCTTGCGACAAGACGCCATTCAGTGTTGCATTTCAGCAACATCTGCCTGAAGGTGGCGCCACTGGGTTGCTTCTTTGTGTCCGTGGATGTCCGTGTACGTCCGTGCATGTCTGTTCGAATTTTCCGCAAGCGGTAACTTCCTAATGCTTTGTTGAATTGTTCCGAAATTCGGCATACGCATTCCTTGCGACAAGACGCCAGTCGATATTTCAGCCACATCTGCCTGAAGGTGGCGCCACTGGGTCAAAATGGATCTTGGTTGTTTGTGTCCGGGGATGTCAGTTTGAATTCTTTACAAGCGATAACTTCCAAATGCTTTGTTGGATTCTCCTGAAATTCGGCATACGCATTCCTTGTGAGATGACGCTGTTGTGTACTGCATTTCAGTAACATTTGCGTGAAGGTGGCGCCACTGAGTTTCTCTGAGACCATTTTTCAAATCGTTAGGACTGTACATATACCACGATACAGGACCAGGGGGACAAAAATTGCACCAGGATGATAGGTCTGCTTATGGCGGACAACAGGGTGGATTTATTCCCAACAGCTGATCTCAATTTAAAAGCTGTACCCACACATTGATTTGGATTGATTGTTGTTTACTGGGTTAATAAATCTTGAAACCTGGGCTGATGAGCCCCATAAAGTTACAAGGCCTGACACATATGATATCAATGATTAAGAATATTGCCATAGCAGTGTTTATTTCCAAAAAAATAATAATAATACTAATTTTTGACACTTACATTAGAATGACTTGGTTCCACAAAGTGAAATTTTCCAAATAATAATAATACTTTAATTGTTGTTGTCCCCCGCCGCAACGCGGCCGGGGACTTTAAAATAGTTCTTGCTTCTTTGTGTCCGTGGACGTCTGTGTACGTCCGTGCATGCCTGTCTGAATTTTCTGCAAGCGATAACTTCCTAACGCTTTAGTGTTCCAAAATTCGGCATACGCATTCCTTGCGACAGACGCCAGTTGGTATTGCATTTCAGCAACATCTGCCTGAAGGTGGCGCCACTGGGTCAAAATGGGTCTTGCTTCTTTGTGTCCGTGGACACCTGTTAAAAATTTTCACAAGTGATAACGTCCAAATGCTTCGTCGGATTCTCTCGAAATTCAGCATACGCATATCTTGCGACAAGACACTGGTTGCTACTGCATTTCAGCAACATCTGCCTGAAGGTGAAGCCACTGAGTTTCGCTTCTTTGTGTCCGTTCCAGTTAAAATGGGTCTTGCTCTCTTTCTGTCTGTCTGTTCAAATTCTTCACAGACGATAACTTCCAATAGCTTTGTCAGATTCCTTCGAAGTTTAGCATATACCGGTACACTCCTTGTGACCAGACATGGGCTGGTATTGCGTTTCAGCAGGATCCACCTGAAGGTGGCGCCACTGGATCTTGTTCTAATCTTCTGTGCATGTCCGTGGTTTCCATTCAAATTCTTCACAAGCGATAACTTCCAAATATTTTGTTTAATTAGGCATCCCTAGGGATGCCTTATGTGTTTGTCATTTTCTTCTTTCTTCCGCTTCTCGCTGTTAGTTTTGAATTTCATGTCGCTTTAAATGACAGACACCATTTTATTAAATTTTGCTGTCCAGTCCTTCTATTCCACATCATATGATTTACACTAAAGCTTTTGCAGGAACCATATTTTATTTCAGAAGAATAATATGAAATAACTGGCGGAGGAATCCCCGCAGTAGCAAACCCATGTTAGTTTTGAATTTCGTGTCGCCTTAAATGAAGGACAACATTTCCTTCAAATTTGCTATCAAATCATTCTATTCCACATCATATGATTTACCCTAAAGCTTTTTGCATGAACCATATTTTATTTCAGAAGTATAATATGAAATAACGGGCTGGGAAATCCCCGTAGTACCGAACCCCTGGGTTTTTTTAAATTTCGTGTCATCTTGAACAAGGGAAAACATTTCCTTCAATTTTGCCATCAAATAATTGTATTCGACATCATAATACCCTAAAGCTTTTGCACGAACCATATTTTATTTCGGATGTATAATGTGGAATACCGAAGCCCTGGGGTTTATTTTTTATTTTTTTATTTCGTGTCATATTAAATGAAGGACAACATTTCCTTCAATTTTGCTATCAAATAATTGTATTCCACATCATATGATTTACCCTAAAGCTTCTGCACGAATCATTTGTGTCCACACGTGTAACTTATTATATTTATTACAACTGAGTTACAATTTGATTTCGCTCATCGGATTTTTCTCCAATTTGTTTGTTTGTTTGTTTGTTTGTTTGTTTATTCACCAATCAAAAGAAATCAAGTTAAACAGTCATATACAGAAAGGGAATACAAGTACAGTAGTATATACAGATTAGAGAACATATCGATTGGCGGGAGATAAACCCCGAAGGGTTTGAATTATCCCGGATTAATTACAAAATCAAGATATAATAAAAGAAAAGGCAGATTCTATTAAAGAATGTCTAACATGATAGTGGAGGTATGGAATAAAAAAAGCACAAAGTTTATATTTCGGGTGAATAATCAACAGGTATGATGCAATTGCTCAGCTTTGCAAATAAAATATATCAGCGGTATTTTGCAATAAATATGTTTTTATCTTACATTTAAAAAGAGAAATAGATTTGCATTGTTTCAGTTCCGAGGGTAATTTGTTCCACTCGTTTGGCCCCTTTATTTTAGGAGTGTACAGACTAAGGTCAGTACGATAAAAGGGTCTATATAGGTCAAGATCATGGCCACGAGTGTGGTATTGGTGTATTTCTTTCAATCTCGTGAAGTAGGATCGGAATTCAAACGGTAAAAGGAAAGGGTGGTAGAGAAATTTGTGGGCAAGGCGTAGATTAAGGTCAGAATTAATGTCGTTTAGGGTCAGCAGTTTCAGTTTTGCAAACAAAGGAGCTGTATGATCATATTTGTTGCTTAAAGAAATGACTCTTATTGCTCTTTTTGCAGTCTAATTAACGGCAAAAGGTGACTGTGATACGTATTTCCCCATATCAGGTTACAATATTGTAGATATGGATAGATTAAAGACTGGTACAAGATACGTAAGGTTTTCATGTTAAGACAGTTTTTTATAACATGGATTACTCCTATATTTCTGGATATTTTTTTACATACTTCGTTAATATGAGTGGACCAATTCAGTTTTTCATTGAAGTAAATGCCAAGGAACTTAAAATATTTAACCTGTTCAATTTCCTGGCCCATGATATATAATTGCGGTAGAAATGACATATGAGCCCTACTATTTGGTTTTATTAACATAAATCTTGTTTTCGTTATATTTAAGGATAACATATTACAAGAAAACCAATTGTACATTAAGTAGAGTTCGTTTGACATAGTTTGAAATAGGGTTGTCGGATCTGCATGGGAATATACAGCACTGGTGTCATCAGCAAACATAATTATTTTAAGAAGTTGAAAAACCACATTGAGATCGTTGATGTAAATCAGGAATAATATAGGACCAAGGACGGATCCCTGTGGAACACCGCAGGTAACTAGGTTCAAATCAGATGCCGTGCCATTGAAGTTGACCGACTGGTAGCGTTCAGATAAGTAACTCTTGAGCCAGTGGTTACTCACGCCCCGGAATCCATAATGATGAAGCTTATGAAGAAGAATATCGTGGTTGACAGTGTCAAAGGCCTTAGAAAGATCGAGAAAAGAAACAATACTGTACTGTTTGGATTCCTTGGCGGAGACCAGTGATTCATAGAGAGACAAAACAGCTAGGAAAGTAGAGTGATTGGATCGGAATCCGAATTGGTTTGAGCAAAGAATTGCGTGTGTACATAAGAATTCATTGATACGTTTTGCTGCTAACTTTTCGAGAACTTTGCTGAAACATGGAAGAACCGATATCGGCCTATAATTTTCTACCAGACTTTTTAGCAATTTTCATTGAGGATGGCACGACACCTGTTACAAAGGAGAGATTTACAATTGAGCACAACGGGAGAGTAACAAAATCGAGTACAGGCTTAAGAAGTGACATAGATAAACCATCGGTTCCAGCAGCACAGCTTTTGGAATCCAGAAGCAATTCATGGATTTCACCCACTGTACATATTGTTGCGTTCACTTAGAAAATCAGTATAAGTTACCCCAACCAAGGGAATATTAGCGGCTAGATTAGAAGCAACGGCAGAAAAATATTTATTGAAGCCATTCGCAATATTCAGTGGGTTAGTTGTATCAGTGTTATTTATCCTAAATCTGTCAGGGAGAACATTTGTTTTTCTTCGATTCAACAATTCATTGATAGTTTTCCACGTTTCCTTTATGTCATTATTGGATTCATTAAATTTCGCATGATAGAACATTCTCTTGGCTATTTTTAAGGTATGATTTAGTTTATTTCTATACTGTCTATATTGTTTTCGTAGTAAAGGATCATTAATAGTAAGTTGAAGTTTGAAAAGCCTATTTTTCTCATTTATAGATGTCAATATGCTCTGAGTTATCCATGGTTTTTTCGTTTTAGAACTTCTTACTATCTTATTCATTACCGGAAAGCAGTCATTATAGATAGCAGAAAACTTGTTCGTAAATAGTTCATAGCTTCGATTAACATCAGCAGGTTCATCTATAACTTCATCCCAATTGACATTTACTATTTTATTTAAGAACTTCTCCTTTTGTTCTGCAGTGACATGTCGGTAAGTTAAGGTTTTATTTTGCTGATCATTTATTAAACATTGATTTTCAATATAGCAGATCGGAAAATGATCACTTATGTCGGTCAGGAAAATGCCACAAAGTAGAGTTTCGGTATAGGAATTTGTGAAAACATTGTCAATAAGAGTTGCTGTGCTGGAATTTACTCTAGTAGGTTTTGTTATTTTGGGGAAAAAATGGTAAGAATTCATTATATCAAGAAACGATTTGGAAGGTATGTGTTGATCGGTTTTAAATAAATCTATGTTAAAATCCCCCATTATTATGCATTTTTTTTTCTCGGGCTTGAGAGTATTCAGTATATATGATAATTTATCATTAAAGTAATTTACATTTTTGTTTGGAGGACGGTAGAATATACCGATAACCGATTTTGTATTGTTCGTTTCATTTAGTGTTGGAGGGCAGTCATATTCAACAAACAAAGATTCATACTGGTCATCATGCGATGACAAATCTTCTCTGACAGTGCAAGATTTAATATTGTCGTTGACGTAGAGAACAACGCCGCCCCCACGTTTAGTTTGTCTTGATGAGAAGTAAGGGGTGTATCCAGGTATTTCATAAAGTTGTTAATGTAATGTATTCACATACCATACCATGCCATGATATGTCCCTTGGGATTGTATTTCGCCTGCTTCTGCATATTGGTGGCGACACCTGGTGGAAAAATCTGAAATTTGTTTCTGGCAATAATTTGACAACTGCTCATCAGATTCTTCTCAAATTTGGTATTCATATGCCATAAGATGTCACTTGAAATTGTGTTTTGCACACTTGCGCCTACAAATCTAAATTTGGTTTCCGGGCAATAACTTTAAGACGTCTCTTCAGATTCTTCCCAAAGTTCATGCTGATACATGTACCATGTCATGAGATGATGCTTGGGATTGCGTTTTGCCCACTTGCACCTACAGGTGGTGACACCTGGTGGCAAATTTAAAATTTGGTTTCCCGACAATAGGTTGAGGATGCATTCAGCTTCTTGTCAAATTTGGTTTGCAGATAATATGCCTTGAGATGTCACTTGGGGTTGCTTCTCGGTTACATAATTTTCATGCTTCACTGCATGTAAACTATATTACAGAAGCAATCACGGTTCAGTCAACCATTCTGAGTTGAACTTGGGAAGGCAGAAAGACCCTTCCGCATCTAACGCCTATGAAGTAGCAGTTGCCTCCCTCGTGTATATCCCCCGATATTGCTGCCATTTCGGCGGGGGACTTAGCATCCTCTGGCTGCTTGCCCACTTTAGGACAGACCCTTTCATTAATTTATCTTCTATTTCTGATAACACAAACTGTTTTCTATACCTCACGCTAGTGTTGGCAAATTGTACACAACTTAATTCTTTAAATAGTTTGACCACCCTGTGGTTCCAATTTCTAAAGCTAGACATAGCCTGATTGTCAGCCCACTTGAATATTTTCCAGTTCAGTCTGTTGACAGACATAGCCGTACACCTAACCCATTGGCTCACAACCACCTTCCAACATCTAATATGTACAGGCGTCCAACCCATGTCCCCGTTTACCGCCGCGTTTGGCGAATATCTGCCCACACCCAGGAGGAACCTCGCTGCCCTATTCTGGACTGCATTTATCTGGGAAATTTCAGTGGTGCCCCAAATGGCTGCACCATATGTAATTACAGGGATGACCAGACTATAATACAGCTTACTAAATACCTGATATGGGACCCACCAAAACTTTTACATTTTGCAATAGCCAAGCCTAAGGCTCTTCCTGCGGACTGGGCGACACATTTCGCCATTAAATTGTAATCTAAAAATTCGGTCACCAGTAGTCCTAAGTACCTGTATCGATCCGTAACCTCTATTTCTTGTTCACCACATTTAAACACATGACAGGTACGGCTCACAGATGGATTTCTAAAATGCACTACTTTTCGAGAATTTACCGAAAGATGATTTCTTTCACATCACTTTGCTAGACCATTTAGTAGAATATCTAAACCACCAATATTGTCTGCTATTAAAACTATATCATCGGCATACAATAACATACACATATTTTCACCGTCGATATCAATACCTTGTTGGAAGCTTTTCAAATACAATGCCAGGTCATTAACGTATAAATTGAACACCCTTGCTTCACACCCCG
>JAVTVY010001992.1:0-35498 GCA_036873755.1 Hanleya hanleyi
CATCATATACCCATCCTATACCCATCATATACCCATCATATACCCATCATATACCCATCATATACCCATCCTATACCCATCATATACCCATCCTATACCCATCCTATACCCATCATATACCCATCATATACCCATCCTATACCCATCCTATACCCATCATATACCCATCCTATACCCATCATATACCCATCATATACCCATCATATACCCATCCTATACCCATCCTATACCCATCATATACCCATCATATACCCATCATATACCCATCCTATACCCATCCTATACCCATCATATACCCATCATATACCCATCCTATACCCATCCTATACCCATCCTATACCCATCATATACCCATCCTATACCCATCCTATACCCATCCTATACCCATCCTATACCCATCATATACCCATCCTATACCCATCCTATACCCATCCTATACCCATCATATACCCATCATATACCCATCATATACCCATCCTATACCCATCATATACCCATCATATACCCATCCTATACCCATCCTATACCCATCATATACCCATCCTATACCCATCATATACCCATCATATACCCATCCTATGCCCATCCTATACCCATCCTATACCCATCCAAACAGCTCAGACATGTTTATTATAATTTCCTCAGTTGTCAAACAGAAGCATTTAACCATGCACGAAAACAGACGAAACAGTGCTAATGTAGAACGCATATATTCTTTTTTTTTCCATAACCATATCATAGTTCAGAGCTTTATACTGGGATTGCGTCAGGTCTTTCATCTCCAAAGATCTCTTTCAAGATAATGGGTGTGGTATACAATTAGGCATCACATTATCTATATGGATAGATAATATCGTATGCAAAATATTGAGATATAATATATATATTTTTTTCTTCTAAGACGACACACTTGCTGCTAAAATGAAAGTACCATAACTGTTGGACGACGTTAATTAAGGAGCTGACGTTAAGGAGCTGAAGCTACTATCCAAAGTTGATCGTCTATATCAATAAGCATCACGCATTAAATCCCTCCAATCTCCACGGATAACTTATCATCTATAAATACAATTACTTAACAGCTTACCTGGGAGTGTTGAATGTATGTCTGCTTCGTCATTTACCAGATCAACCGGAAGGCGAGAATGCCAGGGAGAGAGACTACGAGAAAACGGACAATTCTCACGTTCTCGCTTTCTGCCTTTCCACTCGAGTAGTAAATAAAGTGGATCTGGAGTCACATTAACCTCAAAAATTTGCATATTGAGGAGGTCACGGGGAGGTCACAGAGGTCAAGGTCACTATACTTCCGGAACTTCTGGTCACGTGGCCGAAAATGGCCTTTGGCGGCATGTATTCCTCCGCGGTGGTGCGGTCCTCCGCGGTGATGCGGTCCGGCGGTGATGTGATCGCGGGAAGAAAGTAGTCCCGAGACTTCAAATAGGCGGGGGGCCGGGGGAGATTCACCGGGAATGTCCGGCAATATCAGGGAATCTCCGGAAATGTCCGGTCATCTCCGGCAATGTCCGGTCATCTCCGGCAATGTCCGGCCATCTCCGGGAGAATGTAAGGGTCAATAAGCCTTTATCTGCCCTTCCAAAGCATCAATGGCATGCACGTCATCAAACAGGATCCCCGACAATATCGCCAGCATTATACCCAGCATAAATGGCAAGTGGGGAACCCTCGTCATAGCCACACAGGTTTCCACAAAACCGTATTGGCACGAACAAATATACAAGAATCCATGGGAAGTAAGACTTATAGTAATAAAGATAACCTGTTGTCATTATTATGTTATTATGACGAGTATGGAATCAGTGCGACTACAGGGTCGAGCGTTTCCAGTATATCTCTGCAAAAAATAAACACACAAAATGGCGGCGCTTCTGTGGGAATTCCCCTTTTGGCATCGATCGTGCTGTCATCTGGAGGCAAGGAAGACAACTCGGACTAGGCGAAAACTCTGTGGAGCAAATTCCGGATCATCTCCCCTGATTCGAACATTTGCCGAGTCTATACGGGAATGCATGTATGGGATAGGGGTGGTAAATTTTTCTTCTGGATTTTACTATGGAGTGTGGCATCTTGTTTTATCGAGCTGTAGAACATGATGGGAAGCTAATCGGTAATTTTTTTTGAAAAGTTCAGGTAAGTCTTGTGGGGTGGATAGGCCCATACTGGCTCAGTGAACAATGTTTGTCTCACTGGGAAACCCACTCCTGAACATTTGCGGTATGGGTTGTGTGATCTTGTTTTTCTCGTCTCTCCACGTAGAATATGATGGGAAGCCAAGCGGTGAATTTTTTTTCAAGTCACTGTGCGCATGCGCATTGGGCAAGTAGCGTGTTGGGGTGGGTGTTTTGGGGTCTAGGGGACCCATAGTGGTCCGATTGGGTCGTATGAGGAATCAGCGTGAAGCTCTTGTGGAGGAGCATACGTCTGGACTAATGTATCGTCCGTTTTCATCATTCTGCGCATGCGAAGTCTGGCCGTAATATAGAGAGCAGGCATTTTGGGGGTTAGCGGAGGTCTGTTGAGTGATTGAGGGACCATCCCTGGTCCAAATGGACCGTGTGGAGCTCTCGTGGGGTAGAGTCAGACTGATGTGTTTTTCTATTGGAAGTCGCGTCAATCTGCGCATGGGCAGTTGGGGAGTAAGTAAAGTTGTCATTTTGGGGGTGCGTGGGGATGTGTTTGAGCGATCGAGGGACCATCCGTGGTCCAAATGGACCGTGTGGGGTATCAGTGTGAAGCTCTCGTGGTGTAGATCACGACTTGAGGAATTTCCACGTCATCTGTGACGTCATTGGTGACGTCATCAGTAGAAGTAGTGACGGAAGCGGGCATTTTGGGGGTGCGTGGGGTGTATTTGATCGATTAAGAGACAATTCTTGGTCCGAGTGCGTCGTGTGTGGTGTCAAAAGTGTAGCCCTCGTGGTGTAGACCACGACTTGAGGGATGTCCTGGTCATTTGTGTCGTCATTGGTGACGTCATAGGCGTAGTAGCCATACTAGCTTTTCCACGCTTTCACTACTACTTACAGCCCTACAGTGATCTGAATCCACTTAATATTTCCCATTTATGGCTCTAGGTATGACTTTCAAATTACTTCCTGTGTGTAAATGTCTCTGTATGATTATGATATCCGAGACCATACAACTTATACTACGTGGGAAACGGGTCGATATTGTAGATTGACGGCGTACAATCTGGACAGCGAGAGAGATATTAGATACCGTACAGACAGTTAATCACTACATGACAGTGAACAGTGAACATTTAATGGAAATACAAACATATTTGTGAAGATTGATGAAGACCGCAACGTTGAAACGTTGGTATTAGAATATTTCGTTAACCCTAACCCTAACCCCCTCGTCCCAGTATGTATACCTACAACATATATACTAATAGATAGGAATGATTGGAATATCTCGCCAATATCTACGAACCATATTCGACAGGCAATAAACTTGATTTGAAAAACATTTCTACGGAAATACGCTCACTTTTTATATCGAAAAATGTATAGAAAAATAAAGTGTTAAATTTCCCCGTGTTATGATGGCCCTGTCATACAGGTATCGTATTCTAGCTTCAGAGCTTGGAGTTACATGTATATAACCTAAGTTATACATATTTGTTTGGCTGAATGTAGTAGCGAAAACATGATGCGAAGTAATTACATGTATAGTCAGAATTTCCCTAAGGTACAGGATAAAATTGATGGTCACTCGTTTAAGAATTTTTAAGTTGTTTTAATTGATGCCACGGTTTAGTGATGAGAAAATGGCGGTGGGAAAATGCCGGCGTATTGTCAAGAAGTCACATGACCCCACTGGCCGATATTCTGCACTCCTCCCAAAGACAGAAAGCATCAAGAGTGATTCCTGTAAGGTTCAAACTCAAGAGAGAGTAATGCCTTCGTAATAATAATCAGATCACGACTCTCATGTTAGCGGAGCCATTAGCTTGACAGCAAGGTTCGCTCTTACATCATCGCTACAAGGTACTTTTTTCGAGTCCACTAACAAGATTGCATCCAAATCAAACTTACAAACACTTGAAAAGTACTGTCATCTCATTTGATGGCGATTCACGGCGATTGATTGTGAAAAAAAAAGTTCACCAGTTCACTAGTTTAGTACCATTACAAAGAGACTAATCTGTGCAGTTTAGCGCCGCCATTTGATGGAAACACTTAATTGTGACTGGCCGGAAGATCGTACGCGGAAATGATATGCGTCTAATCACCCCCTTATGTTTGGGAAATGGTTACTATTTACCCGTAATTCTCGCGAGATGTGAAGTTCAGTATCTCAGACAGGCTTTCATTGCAGATGTTCATGTGAAGATCACCCATCTGTGCCATCATTTCCATCGATGGAGATACAATGTATCATGCTTGATATGAGTCATTTGAGTGAGTAAGTGAGTGAGTAAGTATGATTTAACATCGCTTTCAACAATCTTTCAGTCAGATCAGGACGTACCTTGCGCACCCGGGAACCCATGCAACAGGTGGGATCCTATTCCTTTTTACATCCGGATGTTTGAGGAACTTTTTTTCACAGTAGGGAATTGGGCATAATCCCATTTGACGTGTGTACTACACTTCCGTGACCTCTCCATGACCTCGTGCATAATGAAATCTACATTTGTATCAACATTTTTAACAGTCGACAACTGATATCTTTGCACATCATTTTTCTGAACTGTAGAGATCGTAATACTCCAATAGTGATAGTATTATCGTACCAATATCTTCTGGCCATGTTTAAATGAGATTATACTTGTATTATTATTGTTATATTATTGTATGTATTACTTTTCTGCGGCGGTAAATCTGCGTAGGCTTTCCCTATTCACAAAGTTGTCCAGTTTACTCGTCGAAACGGCCAGCGAGCAAACGGACAGCGAGTTCTTGATGTCAGTGTTTGACCCGGACACTGTACAGTTACTGTATCGAGATGCCACCATGTTTTCCAAGTGTTAAAAAAGTTGGAGAGAAAGTTGGACTACTGAATTTTATACGTTATTCAGCTTTCTTGATTGCATACTCTCATCAAAATGATAAAATCATAAGGTGTACCGACCCTGGCGATTATACGATCTATAAAAGAATACAATCTAGGTGACATGATTAACTTTTCGCGTGAGAGCATAGCAACATGAGTTGTTGTTGTTGTTGCTGTTGTTCTTGCTGTAATTTATCGAATAATTTTTACGAATTTTTCTGCGAAATTTTCTGCTGTTTTATAATCCTTATATTGCTGTTGACTAAGGTATTGTGCTTTACTTCGAGAAGAATCAATAAATGATCCTTGTTTCCTAAATTTCTAGCTATCATTTTATTATTTCGTCTGAGTCGAGGGTGCATGTCCTTTATTATTTGGAAGCTGCGCGTAGACCTACACAATTGTGTCCTGTTCTCCAAATTTTGAATTGAGATTTTTGTTGTAAAATTCACATTTGTCTGGAGTTATGAAATCTAGGGAGTTGAATATCTTGAAGTTGAAAATCTTGGAGATCACAATATTGGAGTTGATTATTTTACTTTATCTCACTTGGTTTCAAGATACTGTACATACCAGAGTTATAATCTTGAAATTTGGCATTTGAAATTTGAAATTTTTTGGCCTCAAAATTTATCAGTATAGACGGAGTACTGGCAAACATTTAATAAATGCCAGATGCAACAAGCATATTTGGCCAGACTCCTAATGACCGTGATCTATGCATTTTACGCTTTAGAAATGTTACAACTGTTACAATCGGCTGTCCAGCTACTGATCTTTTCACCTAGGATAATATCTTGAACATCTGGAATATTTTCATGTAATATTTGCCAAATTATACATTACTCTTAGCAAAATGACACTGTATTTGAATACTACGAAAATATAGTTCATATGTATAAAATTGTATTAATTATCACCAGTTCAAAACACATTCTCCGTGTTAATTAAAAGAGTGAGTCAACGAATCACTACACAGACAGGCGTGGATTACAGGTTTTGCAGCAATGCAGTTGAGATCAGAGCTGGGTGTTCATATATCTTGCATATCGCTTCAATTCACACTTTGCAAGTATATGGATCTACGAAAACCCATTCTCCCATTGTCAGAGTTTGTAACCTCCTAAGATTCGGTGTAACACCCTCTGACTGCACTGTGCAGGAAAACATGGCGCGCACGTCTGTAACGATGATGATCGACACAGAGTGGATGTATCTGCATACGAGAGATGGGATATGCCTCATCCAGTCTATCTTGTAAACGAGTTTTATGCTTAACTATTACACAAGAACATATGGAAAAATGCAGTTGCTTAGCTGTGACATGCTAAGACCAATCTGCTCCATTGAGAAGCGGACAATGCTGATTGGCCAAGAACCATGCACACAGAAGTTGCGCGCCACGGAATTGACACCCAGTGCAATCAGAGGGTACATCTCTAACAGTAGGAGGAATTTCAGACAGTAGAAGAAATGCAATATGATGGCATGAGAATGCGGAAATCAGTACTATCAGTGCTTCGATATATGCTAGTGTTTTCAAATTGGATGAATGACAAGAAAAATATGGCTATTCGTGTACTCAAACCCTCCTTTCAAGAGTATCTGACATGGCTATGTAGAAGCAAATACCGACTCTTTTGCGCGAAACCATATTCAAGTGAGATAATCCTTTTTCAGGCGGGGACGGGTCTTTTGTGCATTTGACGTCGTATACGAAGGGCTACCAACATTGAAAACACCAAATACATAAGCTGAGCAATTCGTACACATTGAATCAATAATACGCAAAATATTAATTACGGCAATTTTTTAACGTAGGCATATAAATAGGGTCCATAAATAATGCCATACAAGAGATGAGAAATAAGAACCAACCCTGTTTGTATATTATATTCCCAAGAATGCTGAGTAAAATAAATAAATTTCAGACAGATTAAATCATAGCTATATGATATGCTAGTGGTATGGCTGTTCAAATATACATAGAGCTACATACACCCTTTTCGTCGAAATGGCTGGAGGGGAACATGAAGAAGCCCACTGTCACCCCAGGATTTGGATGTGATGGCAGCTAGCGAATATGTAGCCTAACAGAGGTTTTGGTGCTTTTGTCTGGTTTCGCTTCTTCAAATTACTAGATGTCCAACTGTATGAAACAATTGTCAATTAATGAATTCGATAATTTAAATGACTTTCTTTAGAATTTTGCCTTTTCTTGATTACGGCACATCTCGATTACGGCACATCATGTGCCGGCATTTGAATAATCGCTGCGTCTGTTCAAAGCTTCAATAGCCGCTGGTTCCATAGCAACTAATATAGGTGTTATAGATGTCTGCCCAGGAGATGAGTGTGGAACCAATTTCGTGTATGCAAAGGGACAATACTCGTGATGAGTTTTCAGATATGTTTCCTCTTGGTTATTTGCATGATTAATGTACGTTCGCAATCTCCCGCTTGATAATCTCCCCTGATTACTCGTCAAACAATCTCTGTTTGATAATCCCTGATTACTCGTCAAACAATCTCTGTTTGATAATCCCCTGATTACTCGTCAAACAATCTCTGTTTGATGTCCATCGTTGTTCATGCCGTGATGACTGTAGGTTTATCTTCTGCACACATGATGACTTTACATGGAATAGATCTGCTAGGAGAAGAGGAGAAGGCGTTTGTCGCGGTAAAGAAGTTGACTGACGCGATGGTGAGGATATCCTCCACAAAACGGAGCAAACTCGAGCTAAGTTTGTATGGTGGATGGTACGTGTTTTTATATTTCCAACAGAGGGCGACACACGTGCCTTTCACATGATTTGGATGAGGGTTTGCACTGAGTATAAAATCCTTGGCAGAGGTCTGTTTTTAAACAACGCAAAGCACACTCTACGTCATCGGTAACGACACGAGTTTCCAACCAGACGTCAATGGGAGGAATTCGGAGCAGCTTGGGCACCCAAAGGCGTGTAAATCTCGCTTCTCGTCCGATCCCAGGCTCCTGTCCGTCACGAGGCGGCTCACGAGAATACACAACACTGCTGCCTGTAATCATTGTAATAGAGGCAAGAATTGATTTATCGTAGAAAACAAGTGCAATGGTCCAATCATTGATAGCAAGAAACCTAGATTGAGTTACAATTTCTATAGACCATATATTAAAAAAACGGAAGTATCTGGTATTTCATTCGTTGCTTACAAAAAAAATGGGGTATTGTATACCCCAGAAAACTTGATATCCAAGCACGATTCCCTTTCGGAAATCTAACCTAGAGCGCTGTATTCAGACTGGACTCAACAGCAGTGAACGCGACCCATCTGTATCATTCGGCGCATCACCTCGTGTTCGTGCTGACCACGCGATATCGGGCGCTCGTATTTACTGTGGAGAATAGACCTGGAACCTGATGACGTTTATCCCCCTTGTATCCATGATGCATTTAACATCCATGACAATCAAATGGCGGGTGGGGACTAAAATACAGTTGAAATAGCCAATCATCTTCATATCATATCCTTCATATCATCTCACATAGATCTGCTGGTTACAGCACTTACTTACCTTACAACCTTACAATCAAACACATAGACATACCTACCCATTTTACATATGTATGAAGGTGTATAGACATTGTCACAGTTCATTCCGTACATGGGGTATCTATACCACTTGCCGGCCCCATGTAGACCACCACACATTCCAGGAGAGGGTGAGCTTGCTGCAAATGGAAACAATGGTTTAACACAATAGCAAAAAAGACTCGTAGCTGATCAATATATAACATTAATCTAGCCTACCAGGCTACAGCAGTGGATGTTCTGAGCTTCACCTGTCCTCGGTTACACCCAGATTTCATCTCTTGTCCCTGTTACAATTTGATAGATTTCCGAAAAGAAGTCTCGGGGGGGCGGAGAATATCCAATAGACTTCATCAAACGGACCAGCACTTTTCTTCAAACGACAGTCGTGGGTTTATGGATGCATGCAACAAATATCCTATAACCTGCATATGTATCGGAAAACAAACACCACCTATAATTTGAAGTTGAAAGAGAGCAGATGACAGGTCATGTGTGTGTTGTTTATGATTCGGTGATGGAGACCTGAGAAAATACAGTCAATTTTTAATCTTCATGAGCAGTTCTTTTTCTTAATAGATGATGAAATGCAGACAAACTGCCTTTGTGCGTGGTGCATCTTTCAAGACAAAACACTATACGAATAAAGCATGACGAGTAATAACCGAAACTGTATTTCACTCAAATCGCTTTCACATCTTCCCTTGTTCTTATGAGTAATAAAATACAAGTAATAGCGGGCATGTATAGGCGTAAGTTGTTCTTTTCCATTCTGTAATACTTGACATATTTAGGTCTTTCCAGTTCAGATACTGACCAACCGTATAAGGGAACGCAGCTGAAATTTAGAGTGTAAAAGTTTACAGATTTTCCCAACAAAATGATCCAATAAAATAAGTAGCTCAGACAAGCAGTTTTCGAGTTCACTCCCCTGGGGCTGTTTTCCTTAGTCCGGTGACTTAAGTCCAGATTTTCACCTTATCGTGACAGAGTGGAATAAAGCACCAAATTTGGCACACGTGTCTCAGAGGCACCGAGAACAATATCAGAAGGGGTACCCCCGATTTCGAGACCCAGGAGGCAATATGTGGCCCATTAGGGGCCCGGGATCATTTTGGGCTTACATGTATAAATGTCAATTTTTACCCAAACGATTTTTAAAACATCATATATCCACTTTCCGCACTAATAGTGTTGGCAAAGATTTAGCGAGAAATGCAAAATAATCCAAGATGGCCGCCGTAATGACGTCACAGCTACAGCTAAAAATGGTCAATTTTCCACGAATATTCGATTCGAAATTTTGAATTATTTTTTTACTATTTTTTCTCCGTCTTAATTATACAGTAAATATTAGAAAATAATCGAATATCATAACGGACTTAGAACCCCTGACTGACCTTTGCCAAACTGGATCAATTTGGACCAGATCCTTCTTTATGCAATAGATTCGTTGGGGCTACCACACAATGCAGCCAGTGCTACCAAGTGAAATGTGTCATTCTAACAGAACGTTTGACTTCTATCTTCCCATTTTTCAATATATTATTCGGGATTTCTGCTGCTGAAGATGATGTAGCGGTGCCATTGCGAAAACTATGGCCGATTAAAAAAGGGTCAATGCCGATTTAAGAGATTCCGTATTTTACATGAGCTGGGAAATAGGTAGATGTAGCGGGCGCGCCATCTGGAAATTGGAAAAGGGGGTCCGTCCTCGGATGTGAAGTATGTAACCGAAAATAAGTACGAATTGCCTGAACTGGACAATATCTAATATTATCAGTATACGATGATATAAACAAATGAACTGGTTTATGGGATATGTTGTGTTTGAATTTGCGGATAATAATTTTCATGCCTTGTAATGGACCAGATTGATCGGAGAAAGAGACATCATCGTATTAAAGAACATTGCTATTGCTCTCTTGTTCTGAACGAACTGACGTATACGATGGGGAGCATCTCCTTGACCGTGATATGTAAGTCGGCAAGATGTGTTAGCCATTCTTGGGGTATCCAGGAGGACCCCAAAAACAGCCGCCAAACCCAAGGTTCCAGCAGCGTCGGAAAACAGTTTGATCTGGTTTGATCACATCAGAGAATACCCAATTTGGTGCTAAAGAAAAGTAATTTTCCGTTGAAAGACTCCAGGACTACACGCCAGGTTAGGCCCTAGTTTTATCAAGTGAATATGATGGTGAGCCTTTTGTTAAAGTCTATCAGGCAGCGGAGAAATGCTTTGCCGGCCACCCTGACTTTACAGGTAAAATTGAGCGAGCCAATGAGAGACTGCAGTTTCACAAGGGCGACCTTTTCGCAGATCGAGAATTCATCCAGCATGCTTTTCAGTTTATGAATTTTGTCTATGCATATTAGTTGATGGGTAGTAGGTATTAGTTTGATGGAATCCTCAAATACTCACACAAGTAAATGAAAGTGGTAAGGGCTATAGAACAGTAGCTATCACCATTTGAACCGACGAACATGAAGTCGTCCAGTATGTGGGTCACGTCTGGAGCAATCGCGATATCTAATGTCTCGTATTTATGATGGCCGAGAGGGGCCATCGCGTCTTTCATTTCTAATTTAACGCGATGGAGCGATGGAGCTATGCGATGGAACGATGGAGCTATGCGATGCGCGATGGAGCTATGCGATGGAGCGATGGAGCTATGCGATGAAAAGTCGCGCTATGCGATGCGCGATGAGGCTATGCGATGGAGCTATGCGATGCGCGATGGAGCTATGCGATGAAGCGGTGGAGCTATGCGATGGAGCTATGCGATAAAAAGTCGCGATGCGCGATGAGGCTATGCGATGGAGCTATGCGATGCGCGATGGAGCTATGCGATGGAGCGATGGAGCTATGCGATGGAGCTATGCGATGGGGCTATGCGATGGAGCGATGGATGCGATGGAGCTATGCGATGGAGCTATGCGATGGAGCGATGGAGCGATGGAGCTATGCGATGGAGCGATGAAGCGATGGAGCTATGCGATGGGGCTATGCGATGGAGCTATGCGATGGAGCGATGGAGCTATGCGATGGAGCTATGCGATGAAAAGTCATTGCGCATGTAAATTTCCCCGGTGTGACAAAGGAATAGGCTGCTAATGTTTTCTGTAGTTTACTGTGGTTATGTACTAAATTTGATGGCAACCTGTTTAATCACGCTCATTGGCTTGTAAGGCATGATTTTGACTCGAGGGCCTCGCCGGTATTCCATCAGTTCCAGCCAAGATATAACACATACTCTCCCACCCCGTCACCCCTTTCTGCTAATGTTTTCCACAGTTTACTGTGGCTGTCCGTGATAAAACCCTATTGACAGCTCCCTCGATTAGTTTTATTCTAATGAGCAGTAAAGGACAGTCTTCCTCAGTACCATATTGCTATGCAGGTAACAAAGAAGCGTGTAGAGTATTCGTCAAATGATGTTTCGCGTTATATGGTCGTCTAACATCTTGCGATGTCACTGAAATCACATTATTCGGTTCATGTAACACGTATATCTTCAATAATAAATAAACGTCATTGGTATTTTTTATTATGTTCTAATTCGTAGGACTCAAACGAACACAAATTATTTATCGTTTCAACATCCGCTAGTTTATTTTCACCATAGAGTAGCCCGGTCCCGAAGCCCGGCCTCGCGCGGTACACAGAAATCATACAAAGGTGTGAAAATACAAGGTACTGAGGAGCCTTCCTGAACGCAAGGTGCCGCCCAGGCAAAAACAGAGATAAACACACTGGAGAAATACTCTGAAAACCTGTGTTCGTAGCACTGCACCAGACGTCTCCAGCTCAGGATGACAAACTCCATCCTGTACAGAATATCATAAAAGGAATAAATCGATACGTAGAACTAGAAAGGAATGGAATCTGTCCAGTCTTGAATGGAGTAACCTACAAAATATAGATATGGAAAGCACGTTATAATATGGATAGAGGAAATCCCATTAAAGCCAATTCCCATCTAATGCATATAGGAACTATTAATTTTAAATGAATGTGTTTTAATTAGGTCTTCTTGGACGAAGCACATGGAAATGGAAGGTAAATCAAGGTAAACTAAAGTGTACCGCTGCCTGGCTTGGCCTGGACATCGATGAGTAACACCGTCCACACACTGCCTTATAAGCCAGTAGATTACATAACGCTAGAGAACCAGACTACACCTGTCGCCTTTGTTATTCAGTACACCTGTTAACTGCTTTATTTCATTAGAATATCCGCGCTACTGTTAACATTCAGAGAACCCTCATTAGAATAATAATTCACGCGCGCCAACTCTCCGCGCCCCAAAAACAGCGCTCCTGTACCAACAATAAATATATCTATATTTAGCGTCATGTCAATATTATTTAATGATATTAAACACACACTATTCTGCCTTCACAGATGCATCGAATGCAGTCCACGTTCTCAAGAAAACTTCTATTTTATGTGTATTTACATACTGGATGAGGCACCATTTACTATATGCATTAATGATATCTGACAAAGAAGGTACGAGCCATTCCGCAATGTAAGCGTCAAATCCGACACTCCATATTAACCGAGCAGCCTACACTTGTAGCTGATACTATTCAGTTTGTTTCATATGTATATGTCTTATATAGAGGTTATTCCTCATCACAACCAACTATTTTATAGTGTCAACGTGCACAAGCTGGGTTCTTTTGTTTTGGTAGGTATGCAACTCTGACCTACATTTAGAACAGAGGATTTCATCTCTGGTAGCATCTTCAAGTTTCCGAACTTCTTGCAGCCAGTTCTGTTGTAACGGAGAGTTTTTACCACAACACTCGCATTTCAACTTATTGAATGGCACATTTTGTGTACAAATTTGCCATCACTATATTACTTTGCTACTGCAATAAATGCATATCTATCTATTATAATATATAAGGCTATCTGTCTCCGATTGTCTGTTGGACTGCAGGCGGAAGTGCAAGTGGTGAAGAAAACTGAACAGCTTTAGGGATTTCTGATTAGAAAATATTTCCAAGAAATATCTGTTCATGGATCATTCAGCTATGGACAATGACTTTTCATCGCATAGCTCCATCGCATAGCCCCATCGCATAGCTCCATCGCTCCATCGCTCCATCGCATAGCTCCATCGCATAGCTCCATCGCATAGCTCCATCGCTTCATCGCTCCATCGCATAGCTCCATCGCTCCATCGCTTCATCGCTCCATCGCATAGCTCCATCGCTCCATCGCTCCATCGCATAGCTCCATCGCTCCATCGCATAGCTCCATCGCGCATCGCATAGCTCCATCGCATAGCCTCATCGCGCATCGCATAGCGCGACTTTTTATCGCATAGCTCCATCGCTCCATCGCATAGCTCCATCGCTTCATCGCATAGCTCCATCGCGCATCGCATAGCTCCATCGCATAGCCTCATCGCGCATCGCATAGCGCGACTTTTCATCGCATAGCTCCATCGCTCCATCGCATAGCTCCATCGCGCATCGCATAGCTCCATCGTTCCATCGCATAGCTCCATCGTTCCATCGCATAGCTCCATCGCTCCATCGCGTTAAATTAGAAATGAAAGACGCGATGGCCCCTCTCGGCCATCATACGTATTCGACATATCATAGGTCCCCGTGGAATCTCACCATGAATAGACAAGACAGATTTTTCAGGAAAACTGTAGGGAATTCTAGGTTGAAATTTGAACATGAATGTATGTCATAACATGCCGTAACAGAAAAGCACTAGAACCCATAAAATGATACCAGAAAGATTAGAAGATAATTAGCAAATTTTGTAATTTACGCTTTATTGAAATTTTGTAAAAAAACTATTCGGCCAATCATCACTAATTTTCGGTACGATTGAGGGGATTCGTGGAATGTAAAGTGGTAACGGTAGTTCATTTCATCAGTCCAATTGTATAACGCGATATCAGTTTCAAAGAAATATTAAGCGGTTCTCCGTTGACGAATGGTGAAGTCCTGTATGTAACCCGACACACCAATTTAAAGATTTCAGGAGTTCCCTTTTCGACTGTACCAGCCGAGCCACCCCGCGATCGCGTTAAGTGAACGTCGTGTTACATGATGAAAGAGACTGCAAACCATGAGGATCCCTCTGTACGCCCATGGTGCATTATGGAACTTTGTTAATTACATGCAGGTTTTTCAATTATCATTATATCAGCATCGCATATGTAACACGACATGAATTTAATTACCAAGGCAAGAATACTTGCATTGATGTCGCGTTACATAGGCGATGACAAATCGCCTCAGTCCTATACCTATCATGACAACTACCTATATGACGGTACAGACAATTTGATAAGTGATACGATTCACGAATATCGTACAATAAGACCACTCAGAATGATTAATAGTACTCATTGGTATCTCTAACACATACGGATATGCTCGAAACTTTATCATTCTATTTAGAAAGAGGAAAGCCGAAACGTAATTGAAACGAATAACCAAGGTTCCGTCCCTTATGTTTACATTAAAGGATATATGGCATTTTATTACTTTACGTTTTCTACTTCTGCGTTAGTTTACATCCCAATACAGCGAAAGCATTCATTTGGGGAACGTCATTTAAAGACCGTGACAATGTACCAAGAATGTCTAGTTTTGTCTCTTATTATTCATCATTTTTTCTTTCCGTATACGGCCCGTCATTTTTATATACTCCTTGCGATCTGTTCTGTTTGTTGTACATATATTTTTCCTGGTTAGGTGGGGCTATTTTCTCTGTGTTGTCGTTGTGGTCCAATGTGATATGACAATTTTGTTCCACGCGATTAATCTCATCAGCGGGACATTTCGTAACTTCAGTGTTTGAAGACCGTGTATTTTGTTTAATTCGCCGGCTGTTGTCTGTGTCTGACAGGTTTCCGATCCATTTCTGTAATGGTTCCTTTGGGAGCGTACCCTATTCTCTGAAATCATTTGTAGGTTGTTGTCAAAACCAGTATCTCTGTTCGACATGTTTCGTATAAGTTTCTGTGCATTGTAATGATTCCTTTGGACGCACATCCTATGTGAAGAACTCGTTTTTTATGTTCTCAGCATTATTGAGATCCTGCTTACGGCATGGATGTGATGGAAGATACTCAAATCAGTGTTTTTTCGTCATCCAGATTCTTTTGGGCATTTCTCCCTTCTCATAAGTTTCCGTGAATGGATGGATTATCAGCTCTATTTATCAGCTGTCTTATAGTAATTTCTGCATTGTCCATAATTTTGACTTGTCTAGCAGCCTGTTCCCGTAATCGGCCAATTCCAGTGAGTGAGTGAGTGAGTGAATAGGATTTAACGTCGCTTTCAACATTTTTTCAGCTTTTTCATTTTTTTTATTTTTTTATATATCACGACGGGGAAGGGAAGGGAGGGGGCGGGGCGGGGCGGGGCGGGGCGGGGGTACCTACTTGTAACAGAGCAGATCTAATGCTGCCTCGGCCAATTCCATCTTCAGATTTCTATCTCTATGTTATTTCGATGAACTGCCTGGTCTCGTTTCACCAGATGTCGATATCTGGCGACACTTCAGTGGCACGAAAGACGGTTCTAATTCCAGGAACTTATTGTAAATATTAGGCTTTACACCTGATCTAATTATTAGTCTGTGGGCTTATGTAAAAAAAGCAAAATTTTGGGTAGATTCTTGGCACCAATGTTTAAGCACACCTAGAAACATCACTGATTAAGAAAAAAATGGGTGCCAGTTTTTGCATTAACATTTAGGGCCTCCATTTTGAATTTCAAAATGGCCGCCTTTTTTTAGCCGATCTGTATGATTTTTTGTTATTCAACATTATTTTAAACATGTAATCGAAATGTGCGCAAATAGTTTGGGTTTGAAATGCATTACAGTTGAGACAACTGTTCATCTGAACTCGTTTGCATGGATATTAACCTGTTTTCGACGTTATTATCAAGAAATATTGGTATCAATGTGCAACTTCTTACTGTAGTCCGTGAGCTACTAGGGCTCACCTTGCATCCCCCACTACAGACCGAAACTATGTTTTTTATGTGCTTTAGGACATGTCAGATAAGAAACAGTTTGTTAACAGTCGATAAACTGAGACTCGCTACCCTTTTAATCACTTCGAAATTACTCCTGTGTTAATAAGTACAATTTTTGTGACAATAGGGGGTAGGGTTACAAGAATAGTCTTATCTTCCATAATTATTATCCAATCTTTATAATGTTGGCCACATATTATTCAGCATTGATTGCTGCATCGAATATTTACAAGATAATATCACTATTTGTTGGGTATGACATCACACAGGGACCATACATACAAAAGTAGGAGTAGTAGCGAAAGCTGGCGTTTTGGGGTGCGTGAGGGTGTGCTTGAGCGATTGAGGGACCATTCTTGGTTCGAATGCGTCGGGTGAGGTGTCAAAGTGAAGCCCTCGTTATGTAGACCACGGCTTGAGGGATCTCCACATGATCTGTGATGTCATTGGTGACGTCATCAGTAGGAGTAGTAGACAAAGTAGGCATTTTGAGGATGCGGAGGAAGGTTTTTGGGGTAGAGACGGACCATCCGTGGTCTAAATGGACCGTGTGGGGTGTCCCTCTGCATCTACATGCAGAGAGTTACAAGATGACACCCCACACGGTCCATTTATATCACGGATGGTCCATCTCTATCCCTTCCTCCGCATCCTCAAAATGCCTACTTTGTCTACTACTCCTACTGATGTCACCAATGACATCACAGATCATGTGGAGATCCCTCAAGCCGTGGTCTACATACCGAGGGCTTCACTTTGACACCTCACCCGACGCATTCGAACCAAGAATGGTTCCTCAATCGCTCAAGTACACCCTCACGCACCCCAAAACGCCAGCTTTCGCTACTACTCCTAAAGCACATAAAAAACATAGTTTCGGTCTGTAGTGGGGGGGGGGGGGCTGCAAGGTGAGCCCCAGTAGCTCACGGACTACTGGTATATGACAAATATTTTCTGCTCACAGTATGTAATAATGCATATCCAATGTGAACCAAATAAATTCCATGAAAATCAGAGCTTCTGAGCTAGTTCACCAGGGCGTTGAAGCGTTAAGCTGGGCGTTGACGGGCGTTGAGATGGGCATTAAGGCGTAACGACGGGCTTTGACGGGCGTCGCTGCATTTCGATGAATTGGTGTCAATTCCATGGAAATCAGAGCTTCTGAGCTAATTCACCAGGGCGTTGAAGCGTTAAGCTAAGCGTTGACGGGCGTTACTGTCTATAAAAGCGAGCGTATTTCCAAAAACACGCACAGTCGACGTTCAACCGTCAACATGACTTATACTTGCTCTGAGTGCGAACGCACGTTCACCAGACATTACGATATGATGCGACACCAGAACAATATACATGGGATTGAAGACTCCGAGGAGTCCGTTGAGGGGGATGCTGATACAGAGACTGCTGAGAGTGTATCGACTGATACCGAAACAGAGATTGCTGAGAGTCTATCTAGTGATACGGAGAGCTTGACCTCAGATAGTCAGCATACGTCCGTGGAAAGTGAGGCAGAACCTACCTTCTGGGATCGTATTGTGACAGCAGCTATCAATACTTACGCTGCAGCGATCGAGGACGCCGGAGAGGATAATTTACAACAGACGTACACCCAAATGCGCCCCCGCATCAGGAAAACAGCCATGGCGATCTATGAACAGTATACCTTACTACCGCTTGAAATGAAAGGCGACCCCACGCACAGGTCCATCATGAAGGCCAAGCGTCACTTGGAAGAGGCTATGGGGCTACCACCCACCGTGGCCCTGGAAAATGCGATCAGAATGCGCAAACAACTGTTTCAGGACATGCTGCCCGAAGAATATCCAGGCCTGTCCGACGATGATTAGAATAAACGGTTCAGAGCGAACATGGCTGAAGATGGAACTTGCTGAAATGGCGACTTCTGATTGGACAAGACTACATCTAACGGACAGGAACGAATATGATAGATGCAAATGGTGGCCTCTGATTGGGCAAGAGTCTTTTTGAGTTGTAAACATACCCAACGCGGCTCCCCCAGCGTGGGTATGATGTAACATTGGGGAAAATAAACTATATGAAAAAACTTCTTGTTGTTGTTGTTCTCTCATGTGTCATCCTTGTTTTTGTTGTTGTTGTTCTGTCTCCGGTCTATATCATGGCGTCAAGGCGTTATGTTAGAGCGTTAAGGCATAACTACAAGCGTTGACGGGCGTCAGTGCATTTCGAAGAATTAGTGACAATTACATGGAATATCTAGAAAATCAGAATTTCTGAGCTATTTCACCAGGGCGTTGAAGCGTTAAGCTTGGCGTTGGCGGGCGTTGCTACAATATGACACCTCATACAACGCATTCGGACCAAGGATGGTCCCTCTCTACACCAAATACCTTCCTTTCACTGCCCCAAAATGTCCACTTTGGCTACTACTCGTACTGATGACGTCACCAATGACGTCACAGATGACGTGAACATTCCTCAAATTGGGGTCTACACCCCAAGAACTACAAAATGACACCTCACACGACGCATTCGGACCAAGGATGGTCCCTCTCTACACCAAATACCTTCATTCACTGCCCCAAAATGGCCACTTTACTTACTACAACCAACTGCGCATGCGCAGATTGACGCGACTTGCATTTGAAAACACACCATTCTGACTCTAACCCACACAAGCTTCACTTTGACACCTTCCACGACCCATTCGGACCCATAGCGGTCATCTCTACCCCAAACACACACCCACATACCCCCCCAAAATGCCTGCTTTCTATACTACGGCCAGACTGCGCATGCGCAGAATGACCATATTTCTACCCCACATCCACGCCACCAGATGCTCCATTATATAGGCTTCACATGGATACCTCACACGACCCATTCGAACCGTGAATAGCCCATCTCTAACCCAAACACACCCACACACACCCCCAAAAATGCCTGCTTTCTATACTACGGCCGGGCTGCGCATGCGCCAATTATTGACAACGTAGGAATTATTAGTGTAGTCAAGTGCTCCTGCATGAGAGTTTCAAAATAAGACCTCATACGACACCATTGGACCACCAGGGACTCACCTAGACTCCAACACGTCCACCCAGTATGGATTTATACATACATTGGGCTTATACCCCAGTATATGGGTCTATATGGGGCTATAGACAGACCTCAAACTTTTTAAAAAATTTCACCGTTTCGTGCCGGGACACTTCCTATCATGTTTGTCTTGACGAGACAAAACAAATCAAAACAACCATACCGCAAATGTCCAGAAGTACGTTTCCCAGTGGGACAAACATTGGTCCTATACCCCTATTATGGGACTAAATGGGGCTACGTAAACAAATCCTGAAATCTGGTGACCATCTTGGATTTTTGCTAATTTAGAGTATTTATAGTGTTCTTATTTTGTTTCCAATGAATGGTTGGCCCCTTTATAAGAGTTTAGATAAAATGAAACAAATATTGGATGACATTTGAATGAATAATTGGCAATTATGTTTAAAAAATGATTTTCGATGATGGCCATTTTGAAATTCAAAATGGAGGTCCCAAATGTTAATGCAAAAACTGGCACCCATTCTTTTCTTAATCAGCGAACTTTCTAGATGTGTTTAGACATGAGTGCCAAGAATCTACCCGAAAAAATGACAAATCTGGAAAATGTTACATAAGCCCATAGACTATATTTTGTAGTAAGCCATTTCCCTTGCGTTTCTCAGTATTCTCCACTCTTTCTTGACCATTTTACAGTAACTGTAGGCGGTTTCTGTTAAGCGGTAGTTTTCATTCTGTTTGGACCAAGTCTCAACATACGTAGTCACCTGTTTGTTCAGACATCTGAGAGTTGTCGCGACGTTAGCGTCTTCTTCATAGGGTGGTTGTTTTTCTTCAAGGTCTGTATTCATTCCGCCACATGGACCAGAGCTATCACGTGAAGAAATTATCTTAGCCGAACCAGGCAAATATATGTACATCAAAATCGCATATACACAACATAATGCAACACAAGGATTGTTGAGCTTAGTCAAGTACCAAGACTCTGATCTGTTAATCAGAGTCATGCCGCGGGATCTCCCGTGTGTCATTCAGGTAGATAAACACCGTCGGTAACAGACCAGAAAATTACATTCACTCGCCCCAAATCCCCACTATCGTAACATATGGTCCAATCGGTTTAGAATGCCACCAATATTAGAAGTTGCAAACACTTACTTGCACTCGAAATACGGCAGACGATGTATCGAGACGAACGAACAAGACTGCCATGTCCTGTTCTTGTCGCCTCAAGGTCGCTGACAAGGTACGAGTGTTTTCACACAAGGACAAAATGCGATCCCGTTAAATTGCAAGACAAGGGGTGCACTCCAAAGATTCTACGTTTCGGCAAGGAATAGACCATGGGTCCGGTTTTCGGTCACCAATTGCTACGAAACTGTGGAGGCCAACCAAGACTCGTTACAAGACTCGTACCTTGCCAGCGAACTTGAGTACAGAAGAAAATGACATGGCAGCCTTGTTCGGTCGTCTCGATACATTCTGTTCTCTGCCGCATTTCAAGTGCAAGTAAGTGTTCGTAACTTCTAATATTGGTGGCACTCTAAACCGATTGGACCATATGTTACGATGGTGGGAATTTGGGGCGAGTGAATGTAATTTTCTGGTCTGTTTCCGACAGTGTTTATCTACCTGAATGACACACGAGAGATCCCACGGCATGACTCTGATTAACAGATCAGAGTCTTGGTACTTGACTATGTTGAGCTGGGCTCGTGCCCTGTGTCACGCGGAGTCAGAACCCAATTGGCAAATTATCAACCACTTCAAGAAGGACGACGAGAGAGACTGTTCGGTGCTCACCTCAATGACATACAAAGATGTGAAACTTGACACCCGTAGTCCACCAGCAGAGGATGACGACTCCATAAAGTCAGAACCCAATTGGCAAATTATCAACCACGTCAAGAAGGACGAAGAGAGAGACTGTTCGGTGCTCACCTCAATGACATCAAAAGATGTGAAACTTGACACCCGTAGGGAATAATAAAAATCTAAAACGCATCATTATGGTTCATTTTGTCTCTGTAATCTACTGTTAACAAGAGCCCAAGGGGCTTCAATATACGCCCGTATATATCTGGAGTTACATTGGTTCAAATTTCAAGGTTGTTTAATAGCCTTGATTCCAATTGATCTAGCAATCCAGAGAAAGGTCTACAATTTTTTGCTTATAAGAATGTAACATATATCACATCTTATATTGAATGATAAACTAAAATGAGCTTAAATCTTGGTAAATAGTTGACCTTGAAGCAAGAGCTGAGAGCTCACATATCCCACACTGAAATCGACAATAGTCAAACACAAGAAAATAGTAGTTTTCCTGCAAATGGATTCCTTTCAGACGAGAGAATTTTTCATGAAGGAAGAAGAAAGTGATGAAGTAAACCTTTGTTCTTGAGTTAATAAACAGGTGTGAAGTTCATAAAGGACTCCTCTTCCCGTTAAATTAGTAAATGTATGGTTTTTATTTCACAACAGTTTAACTTAATGTAGTTGTTTCAAACATGGGAGACAACTCCACAGGACAATACCATATAAATGCAGGGAAAAGAACTTCGAATATTCCAACAATATTCCAACACATTTAGTCAGCTAAGCTTGATTCAGTTTTGGGGGACTGCGACCTAGACCTTTGACAAATTGATCTCATATGTATGGCTCCACTTTGCCATGCGAGTAAGGTATACTCAAAGTTTGATACCAATCCATACCTTGAAACTAGAGCTATCGCATGGACAACAAATGTTAATGGATGAATGGACAGAACGCAACATCTCATTACACGACCTCGTCTTCGACAGGCATATGAAAATGTGACTTTTAATAATTTCTTGATTTTGGGGTCACAGTGACCTTGACCTCAATTTTGGTACACATCGTCTTCCCTCAATCTATCAATGCGCACAAAAAATCATGATTTTTAATGATTTCCTGATTTTGGGGTCACAGTGACCTTGACCTTTGACCTTGGCCTAAATTTTGGTACATGACATACCGTCTCCCTTCAATTTCTCAATGGACACAAAAAATCATGATTTTTAACAATTTCACGATTTTGGGGTCAGTGACCTTGAACTTTGACCTACATTTTGGTATGTGACACATTGTGTCCCCCTAATGTATCTACTGACACAAAAAAATGTTATTTTTAATAATATCCTAATTTTGGGGTCAGTGACCAATGACCTTGACCTAATTTTTAGTATGCATCACTTCATTTCCGCCTATTGAATCCACTCACAAAAAATTAGAAATTTTTAACGATTTCCTGATTTTTCAATCACACTGACCTTTGACCTCTGACCTTGACCTACATTTAATATGCAACACATCGTTTCCCCCCTAGGGCATCCACTCACCAAAAATTAGAACTGCAGATAGAAAACTGTCAACGATCAATGATTTCCTGATTTTTGGCAACAGTGACCTTTGACCTCTGACCTCGACCTTAATTTCGGTACGCGACACATCGTCTCCACCTGGTGTATCCACTCACAAAAAATTGCAACTGTGGATAGAAAACGTTCACAGATATAGACCGGACACGAACACTTCAGTGATTTCCTGTTTTTTAGGCCAGTGACCTTTGACCTGTGACCTCGACCTTCATTTTGGTACGCGACACATCGTCTCCCCGTAGGGTATCCACTCACCAAAAATTGAAGCTGTGGATAGGAAACTGTCCCAGATATAGACCGGACACGAGAACTGGACAGACGGACAGACAGACAGACGGACAGACGGACGGAAACCGCCATCACATAATACGTCCGCCTTTTGGGCGGGCGTATAAAAAGGGTAGGGCTGTGAGTTCCCGCAAGCACAGAAGAAAGAGATCTTAAAGAGACGGCTTTCTCACGGCCATCTTTGCGCCGTTTGCTGCTTCCATGCTAGGTGCACTATTTGGTGGACTATTCGGTCGACAATGAGCCTACCTACAATCTCCGTATCCGATCCCTTACTGTCCAGAAGTGTCACGCTTCATGTGAAGTGTGCCTAGAAGTGCCTCTGAAGAGTACACTGAAAAGGCACTTCAATAACAGAGAAAAATACTGGCACACTTCATAGGTACTTCATTAGAAAAAGGCAGTAGCCAAGGGACTCCTCAAAGACACTTCATGGGCTTTGTCAATTTCATAGCAAAAAATGAGGGACTTCAGAGACACTTCTGAGACTTGGTTATTGTTCAGCATAATCCAAGGTACTCCTCAAAGACACTTCATGGACTTTGTCAGTTCTTCAGCAAAACTTGGGGGACTTCAGGGACACTTCTGAGACTTAGTTATTGTTCAGCATAATCTAAGGTACTCCTCAAAGACACTTCTTGGACTTTGTCAGTTTTATAGCATAACTTGGGGGACTTCCCCTTGAAAAAATATCTTATAGGATCCTATCAGATTCTGAAAATCCTATAAGATTCTGAAAAAATCCTATGAGATTCTAAAAAATCCTATAAGATTCTGAAAAATCCAATAGGATTTCTAGATTTGTGGAATTTTTCCACAAATTTTTACAGTAACATAACATTATAACATTACATAACATTATTGTAGTAATAGAGCTACATGCATACAAGTTTCAATGATCTTAATTAGCTCTGGGAATATCCCAGCTTAAAGTTGGCTGATTGGATTTCACTCAGTGACATCAAATCTCATTTCCATGAAACCACTAAACACCAGATTTGTACTTCACAGTTCAAAATAGCTGCAACTGTGTAAAATATTCATATGTGGTTACTGACATATTACTCAGAACGGTGAACACTTTTTTGGATCTTTGACAGTGATCTGTACCATGGGTTCCCATTTGAATAAAATTAATATATTAATAATATCAGTCTCTCACATATTAGTGTTATCAAAATAGTATCATATTAGATGATTAAATCTTGTAAAATTGAGATTTTATAATCTGTCCAAATCCATGATTTTATAGTAGAATTGCACAAAATGGGAAAATATTGTTAAAAGAATCAGTTCTAACATAATGTCAGCAACAAAAAATGCCCATTAAAGAATACTTTATAGTATCCTCTTCGTTATTATCAATTGATTAAATATAATATAAATATAATTTCTGTTTCTGATAGTCTTTTCTTTTAAATGTCTTATCAAAATGGGTGGAGTTATCTGCCCTTGAAAATTTAATTGACCACCGGGGGCGCCACCATCAACAACAACAATGGCTGACCTAAGTGCAAAAGTCAGGTGGATTTGTTCATGTTTAAACTAGAAGTATGGAGGTTTGAAGAACTGTATTGCAGATGGTGATGAGTGCAGCTAGTGATATGGTAAGTAAATTATAAATATAACTATAATTCTTCTTTTTTTCAAACTTAATAAGCAAAAAACTGAACTGAAATGCACTTCACCTTATAATTGCAGTCAAATTTAATGGGTCATATAGCATGGCTTTAACAAAGAAATATCCATATCACTTTCAGATCTACCCAGGTTCATCAAGGCAGTGTATTGTTATGAGTGTGTGAATTGTCAGCTTGGAAACCCCAGGCTTGGGGACCTCATATGAAGATTGGCATGCACCCCTGGAGGGAATCCCCTGAGGGTGAGATATTTTTATCACAAAATTGCTTGTATATACTTCCTGTTCATGTCAAAACAGGGGGATTTAACTGGCTGGGGGATGATAGTTCTAAATAAATTATCTTGTTGTTTTGAACTGTTTATTGATTTCTAAAATTTATTGATTTTTGTTCCTTCCACAAGATTAGAGAATATTTCCATACTAAATTGTTGACAAAATGGTAAAGAAATATGTTTTAAAATATAGTGATAATAAAATGTTAGCATAACCTATTTTAGCTGTAATCAGAAAAAGTATAATCATGCTATGATTAGACTTTCAATCATTATAACAGGCTATATTTTCCTTGTTTATTGATTGCATATTTCATATATCAAAGCTAAGGATCTTCACATACTTCAATTGTACATTCCTACCCACATCTTGAGAAATGAGAACATTTCATTTCAAATTTTTTTTAATACAATTTATAGTTAATAAGCATTTATTTGTCATTTGAAAACCTGTATGGAGATTTAGTTGAACCAGAAATTATCAAAGAAACATTATAAAAATTCACATGATTGTTTCACTTCAATTCTAATGGCTTCTTACGTTGTATATACTTTAATATTCCAGAATACAGCTGCTACAAGAAACTCGGCTCACTTCAAGCAGCCACTCGACTGACAGGAACTTTAATTTGCACACCTAGGTATGGTTGATGTGTGGTTGATATCTTCATAGTGTATATTGGTTAGATCGTCACACAAACTGTTTATCTCCCTTGTTGTATATTATGGAGTACTAAAGAAAGGATAATAGACATCTTTACCAATCTTTTGTAAATCGTACGGATGTGTTTCATTCTTTACCCTTTATGGTAGTCAACCTATTCAATCATCCTGAGTGTATTAAAAAAAATGGAGAACTGGATTGCATGTCATACGGAACCATATATACAACTGATCAGGTTTTAATTATACGCATGTATTTCTCGCAACAGGTCAAGAAGTCCACAATTCAGACTGGTGGGTTTCAGCAAAGGTTGGATTACATCCAAGGGGACCTCAGGGCAACTAAAGCAAACTATCCTTCGAAAGATCTGCTGCTTCAAGTTCAAGTTGGATAAGAAGACTGTCACCCTTGAATAATAATAATACTAATACTGCAATAAATTCTCATACCAAAGACTGCATGTAAATACATACATAGTACTATGTTGTATGTTGTCTCAAGGATTTGTGCTAGTGGTTATATAAACTACGCGTTTCTTGTTAAGAACCACCAGGTTTATTGTAAATATTTTATGACATACTGTTTTGTCCTACTCCCCGTGCTTTCTCTAAATAAAATGTTCTGTGCTCAAATATATATTTGTGTCTTCTTTTCTGGGAAAGTAAATATCTCGTGGCTATATATACATACCTTTCTTTACACTTTCTATACTAATAAGGTACTTCAAGAGCACTTCAGAAGTGCATATGAAAGATATCCTTCTAAAGAAGTGTGGATGAAGTGCCTTGCCATATAAGGACATTGAATTGCCTCATGTATATTCTAATTAGGTACTTCAAGAGCACTTCAGAAGTGCCATTGAAGGTTACCCTTCTGTGGAAGGGTGGATGAAGTGCCTTTGCAGTACCTTATTAACATATTTGAGGCACACTTCAAAAGTACTTCCAAGTGACTTCATTGTGACTTCAATGCCCTTATATGGCATTGCCACAAAACAATACCCACACTGCAAGCACACTTCTGACTCTGAGCGTAGCACTTCAAGGTTAAAATATGGCCACACTTTAAAGTTACTTCAAAGTTACTTCAAAGACACTTCTGGACAGTAGGGGATCCCACGTAGGGTGAAGACGAAGAACACACTCGATCAAGAGATGTAATAGATTCTACAACGACCCGAGTTAAGCTACCGTGAGGAAGTACAACAGTACAATCAGACGCTTCAACGCTACATCACGTTCATGGGGCAATACAAGTCCTATAAAGCTTCCAATGATCATTATTACTTTCTTGTTGAGTCATTCATGCTCGTAGAAAAGCAATCTGGTGTGAAAAAGCGATTTAAATTGTCAAATAGTCGCCATCAGGAGGTTACTGTATATATTATAGCGGCCATATTGGATTTATGCAAATTAAGGGCCTTCCACATGCTGTAGAAATGGGCATCCCCTTCTGGGTCTTTCCTTATGCCCAAATGAGCCTCTGTGCAAAATATGGTGCTTTATTTCAGTCGGTCACGATCTCGACCGTAAGTCACCGGACTACTTGTCTTCGGTGTACAGTCAAACTAAAGAACATATCAGAAAGAAAGTTGAGGGTTCGTAAGTCTTAATATGGCCATTCTCTAATTATATTTTTGAATTGTTACTTAACAAGAAAAAGTATTTATCTCCCCTTTGATCGTTTTCACAGCCCGTCATTTTATAACGAAATGAGCTACCGCCCTGATTTTTATAACATTAATGAGTACTTTGATGACCAAAAAGTTTGTTGGTCAAGTCTTGAACGGCTGATGCGATCAGTCTGAAAATAAGGTCACGTGACCTACATCACCTCAAAAGGTCATCACTTGTGTCAGAGCCTGGACCTTGACCTTTGAAGAGATAAGCATCCGTATATCGAAAATACGGCTTCCATTTACTGAAAAAGTAAACACTGCCATCCGAGAAACAATCACACAATAGTGAGCACAACATTGTCTATATTTTGGCGCTACTTATAAAACGATCCGATGTGACCTTGACCTTGAATATCACACAATGTAAAAAGCATTGATTAGTGGGTTTTTTCTTCAAAAACTACAGCATGCAGGAATCTGTAATTTAGTACATTTGTACCACATGATACTAGTATGACGTCACTATATTTTTAACCTGACCTTCGCCTTAGTTTTCAAGATATTACCAGTGTCAGTTTTGCGACTACAGAGCCATAACTCGAAAACTGTAGGAAATTCTAGGTTGAAATTTAAACATGAATGTAGGTCATAACATGCTGTAACAGAAAAGCACTAGAACCCATAAAATGATACCAGAAAGATTAGAAGATAATTAGCAAAATTTGTAATTTACGCTTCATTCAAATTTTGTAAAAACTATCCGGCCAATCCTCACTACTTTTCGGTACAAAGGAGGGTATTCGTGGAATGTAAAGTGGCACCGGTAGTTGATTTCATCCGTTGACGAAGGGTGAAGTCCTGTATGTAACCCGACACACCAATTTGAAGATTTCAGGAGTTCCCTTTTCGACTACCAACCGAGCCACCCCACGATCGCGTTAAATGAACGTCGTGTTACATGATGAAAGAGACTGCAAACCATGAGGATCCCTCTGTACGCCCATGGTGCATTATGGAACTTGGTTAATTACATGCAGGTTTTTCAATTATCATTATATCAGCATCGCATATGTAACACGACATGAATTTAATTTCCAAGGCGAGAATACTTCCATTGATGTCGCGTTACATAGGCGATGACAAATCGCCTCAGTCCTATACCTATCATGACACCTACCTAGATGACGGTATAGACAATTTGATAAGTGATATGATTCACGAATATCGTACAATAAGACCACTCAGAATTATTAATAGTACTCATTGATATCTCTAACACATCCGGATATGCTCGAAACTTTATCATTCTATTTAGAAAGAGGAAAACCGTCTACACTGACGTAATTGAAACGAATAAGCAAGGTTCCGTCCCTTATGTATACATTAAAGGATATATGGTATTTTATTACTTTACGTTTTCTACTTCTGCGTTAGTTTACATCCCAATACAGCCAAAGCATTCATTTGGGGAACGTCATTTAAAGACCGTGACAATGCGATCTGTTCTGTTTGTACATATATTTTTCCTGGTTAGGTGGGGCTATTTTCTCTGTGTTGTCGTTGTGGTCCAATGTGATATGACAATTTTGTTCCACGCGATTAATCTCATCAGCGGGACATTTCGTAACTTCAGTGTTTGAAGACCGTGTATTTTGTTTAATTCGCCGGCTGTTGTCTGTGTCTGACAGGTTTCCGATCCATTTCTGTAATGGTTCCTTTGGGAGCGTACCCTATTCTCTGAAATCATTTGTAGGTTGTTGTCAAAACCAGTATCTCTGTTCGACATGTTTCGTATAAGTTTCTGTGCATTGTAATGATTCCTTTGGACGCGCATCCTATGTGAAGAACTCGTTTTTTATGTTCTCAGCATTATTGAGATCCTGCTTACGGCATGGATGTGATGGAAGATACTCAAATCAGTGTTTTTTCGTCATCCAGATTCTTTTGGGCATTTCTCCCTTCTCATAAGTTTCCGTGAATGGATGGATTATCAGCTCTATTTATCAGCTGTCTTATAGTAATTTCTGCATTGTCCATAATTTTGACTTGTCTAGCAGCCTGTTCCCGTAATCGGCCAATTCCAGGGAGTGAGTGAGTGAGTGAGTGAGTGAGTGAATAGGATTTAACGTCGCTTTCAACATTTTTTCAGCTTTTTCATTTTTTTTATTTTTTTATATATCACGACGGGGAAGGGAAGGGAGGGGAAGGGGCGGGGCGGGGCGGGGCGGGGGTACCTACTTGTAACAGAGCAGATCTAATGCTGCCTCGGCCAATTCCATCTTCAGATTTCTATCTCTATGTTATTTCGATGAACTGCCTGGTCTCGTTTCACCAGATATCGATATCTGGCGAAACTTCAGTGGCACGAAAGACGGTTCTAATTCCAGGAACTTATTGTAAATATTAGGCTTTACACCTGATCTAATTATTTTGTAGTAAGCCATTTCCCTTGCGTTTCTCAGTATTCTCCACTCTTTCTTGACCATTTTACAGTAACTGTAGGCGGTTTCTGTTAAGCGGTAGTTTTCATTCTGTTTGGACCAAGTCTCAACATACGTAGTCACCTGTTTGTTCAGACATCTGAGAGTTGTCGCGACGTTAGCGTCTTCGTCATAGGGTGGTTGTTTTTCTTCAAGGTCTGTATTCATTCCGCCACATGGACCAGAGCTATCACGTGAAGAAATTATCTTAGCCGAACCAGGCAAATATATGTACATCAAAATCGCATATACACAACATAATGCAACACAAGGATTGTTGAGCTTAGTCAAGTACCAAGACTCTGATCTGTTAATCAGAGTCATGCCGCGGGATCTCCCGTGTGTCATTCAGGTAGATAAACACCGTCGGTAACAGACCAGAAAATTACATTCACTCGCCCCAAATCCCCACTATCGTAACATATGGTCCAATCGGTTTAGAATGCCACCAATATTAGAAGTTGCAAACACTTACTTGCACTCGAAATACGGCAGACGATGTATCGAGACGAACGAACAAGACTGCCATGTCCTGTTCTTGTCGCCTCAAGGTCGCTGACAAGGTACGAGTGTTTTCACACAAGGACAAAATGCGATCCCGTTAAATTGCAAGACAAGGGGTGCACTCCAAAGATTCTACGTTTCGGCAAGGAATAGACCATGGGTCCGGTTTTCGGTCACCAATTGCTACGAAACTGTGGAGGCCAACCAAGACTCGTTACAAGACTCGTACCTTGCCAGCGAACTTGAGTACAGAAGAAAATGACATGGCAGCCTTGTTCGGTCGTCTCGATACATTCTGTTCTCTGCCGCATTTCAAGTGCAAGTAAGTGTTCGTAACTTCTAATATTGGTGGCACTCTAAACCGATTGGACCATATGTTACGATGGTGGGAATTTGGGGCGAGTGAATGTAATTTTCTGGTCTGTTTCCGACAGTGTTTATCTACCTGAATGACACACGAGAGATCCCACGGCATGACTCTGATTAACAGATCAGAGTCTTGGTACTTGACTATGTTGAGCTGGGCTCGTGCCCTGTGTCACGCGGAGTCAGAACCCAATTGGCAAATTATCAACCACTTCAAGAAGGACGACGAGAGAGACTGTTCGGTGCTCACCTCAATGACATACAAAGATGTGAAACTTGACACCCGTAGTCCACCAGCAGAGGATGACGACTCCATAAAGTCAGAACCCAATTGGCAAATTATCAACCACGTCAAGAAGGACGAAGAGAGAGACTGTTCGGTGCTCACCTCAATGACATCAAAAGATGTGAAACTTGACACCCGTAGGGAATAATAAAAATCTAAAACGCATCATTATGGTTCATTTTGTCTCTGTAATCTACTGTTAATAAGAGCCCAAGGGGCTTCAATATACGCCCGTATATATCTGGAGTTACATTGGTTCAAATTTCAAGGTTGTTTAATAGCCTTGATTCCAATTGATCTAGCAATCCAGAGAAAGGTCTACAATTTTTTGCTTATAAGAATGTAACATATATCACATCTTATATTGAATGATAAACTAAAATGAGCTTAAATCTTGGTAAATAGTTGACCTTGAAGCAAGAGCTGAGAGCTCACATATCCCACACTGAAATCGACAATAGTCAAACACAAGAAAATAGTAGTTTTCCTGCAAATGGATTCCTTTCAGACGAGAGAATTTTTCATGAAGGAAGAAGAAAGTGATGAAGTAAACCTTTGTTCTTGAGTTAATAAACATATGTGAAGTTCATAAAGGACTCCCTCTTCCCGTTAAATTAGTAAATGTATGGTTTTTATTTCACAACAGTTTAACTTAATGTAGTTGTTTCAAACATGGGAGACAACTCCACAGGACAATACCATATAAATGCAGGGAAAAGAACTTCGAATATTCCAACAATATTCCAACACATTTAGTCAGCTAAGCTTGATTCAGTTTTGGGGGACTGCGACCTAGACCTTTGACAAATTGATCTCATATGTATGGCTCCACTTTGCCATGCGAGTAAGGTATACTCAAAGTTTGATACCAATCCATACCTTGAAACTAGAGCTATCGCATGGACAACAAATGTTAATGGATGAATGGACAGAACGCAACATCTCATTACACGACCTCGTCTTCGACAGGCATATGAAAATGTGACTTTTAATAATTTCTTGATTTTGGGGTCACAGTGACCTTGACCTCAATTTTGGTACACATCGTCTTCCCTCAATCTATCAATGCGCACAAAAAATCATGATTTTTAATGATTTCCTGATTTTGGGGTCACAGTGACCTTGACCTTTGACCTTGGCCTAAATTTTGGTACATGACATACCGTCTCCCTTCAATTTCTCAATGGACACAAAAAATCATGATTTTTAACAATTTCACGATTTTGGGGTCAGTGACCTTGAACTTTGACCTACATTTTGGTATGTGACACATTGTGTCCCCCTAATGTATCTACTGACACAAAAAAATGTTATTTTTAATAATATCCTAATTTTGGGGTCAGTGACCAATGACCTTGACCTAATTTTTAGTATGCATCACTTCATTTCCGCCTATTGAATCCACTCACAAAAAATTAGAAATTTTTAACGATTTCCTGATTTTTCAATCACACTGACCTTTGACCTCTGACCTTGACCTACATTTAATATGCAACACATCGTTTCCCCCCTAGGGCATCCACTCACCAAAAATTAGAACTGCAGATAGAAAACTGTCAACGATCAATGATTTCCTGATTTTTGGCAACAGTGACCTTTGACCTCTGACCTCGACCTTAATTTCGGTACGCGACACATCGTCTCCACCTGGTGTATCCACTCACAAAAAATTGCAACTGTGGATAGAAAACGTTCACAGATATAGACCGGACACGAACACTTCAGTGATTTCCTGTTTTTTAGGCCTGTGACCTTTGACCTGTGACCTCGACCTTCATTTTGGTACGCGACACATCGTCTCCCCGTAGGGTATCCACTCACCAAAAATTGAAGCTGTGGATAGGAAACTGTCCCAGATATAGACCGGACACGAGAACTGGACAGACGGACAGACAGACAGACGGACAGACGGACGGAAACCGCCATCACATAATACGTCCGCCTTTTGGGCGGGCGTATAAAAAGGGTAGGGCTGTGAGTTCCCGCAAGCACAGAAGAAAGAGATCTTAAAGAGACGGCTTTCTCACGGCCATCTTTGCGCCGTTTGCTGCTTCCATGCTAGGTGCACTATTTGGTGGACTATTCGGTCGACAATGAGCCTACCTACAATCTCCGTATCCGATCCCTTACTGTCCAGAAGTGTCACGCTTCATGTGAAGTGTGCCTAGAAGTGCCTCTGAAGAGTACACTGAAAAGGCACTTCAATAACAGAGAAAAATACTGGCACACTTCATAGGTACTTCATTAGAAAAAGGCAGTAGCCAAGGGACTCCTCAAAGACACTTCATGGGCTTTGTCAATTTCATAGCAAAAAATGAGGGACTTCAGAGACACTTCTGAGACTTGGTTATTGTTCAGCATAATCCAAGGTACTCCTCAAAGACACTTCATGGACTTTGTCAGTTCTTCAGCAAAACTTGGGGGACTTCAGGGACACTTCTGAGACTTAGTTATTGTTCAGCATAATCTAAGGTACTCCTCAAAGACACTTCTTGGACTTTGTCAGTTTTATAGCATAACTTGGGGGACTTCCCCTTGAAAAAATATCTTATAGGATCCTATCAGATTCTGAAAAATCCTATAAGATTCTGAAAAAATCCTATGAGATTCTAAAAAATCCTATAAGATTCTGAAAAATCCAATAGGATTTCTAGATTTGTGGAATTTTTCCACAAATTTTTACAGTAACATAACATTATAACATTACATAACATTATTGTAGTAATAGAGCTACATGTATACAAGTTTCAATGATATTAATTACCTCTGGGAATATCCCAGCTTAAAGTTGGCTGATTTGATTTCACTCGGTGACATCAAATCTCATTTCCATGAAACCACTAAACACCAGATTTGTACTTCACAGTTCAAAATAGCTGCAACTGTGTAAAATATTCATATGTGGTTACTGACATATTACTCAGAACGGTGAACACTTTTTTGGATCTTTGACAGTGATCTGTACCATGGGTTCCCATTTGAATAAAATTAATATATTAATAATATCAGTCTCTCACATATTAGTGTTATCAAAATAGTATCATATTAGATGATTAAATCTTGTAAAATTGAGATTTTATAATCTGTCCAAATCCATGATTTTATAGTAGAATTGCACAAAATGGGAAAATATTTTTAAAAGAATCAGTTCTAACATAATGTCAGCAACAAAAAATGCCCATTAAAGAATACTTTATAGTATCCTCTTCGTTATTATCAATTGATTAAATATAATATAAATATAATTTCTGTTTCTGATAGTCTTTTCTTTTAAATGTCTTATCAAAATGGGTGGAGTTATCTGCCCTTGAAAATTTAATTGACCACCGGGGGCGCCACCATCAACAACAACAATGGCTGACCTAAGTGCAAAAGTCAGGTGGATTTGTTCATGTTTAAACTAGAAGTATGAAGGTTTGAAGAACTGTATTGCAGATGGTGATGAGTGCAGCTAGTGATATGGTAAGTAAATTATAAATATAACTATAATTCTTCTTTTTTTCAAACTTAATAAGCAAAAAACTGAACTGAAATGCACTTCACCTTATAATTGCAGTCAAATTTAATGGGTCATATAGCATGGCTTTAACAAAGAAATATCCATATCACTTTCAGATCTACCCAGGTTCATCAAGGCAGTGTATTGTTATGAGTGTGTGAATTGTCAGCTTGGAAACCCCAGGCTTGGGGACCTCATATGAAGATTGGCATACACCCCTGGAGGAAATCCCCTGAGGGTGAGATATTTTTATCACAAAATTGCTTGTATATACTTCCTGTTCATGTCAAAACAGGGGGATTTAACTGGCTGGGGGATGATAGTTCTAAATAAATTATCTTGTTGTTTTGAACTGTTTATTGATTTCTAAAATTTATTGATTTTTGTTCCTTCCACAAGATTAGAGAATATTTCCATACTAAATTGTTGACAAAATGGTAAAGAAATATGTTTTAAAATATAGTGATAATAAAATGTTAGCATAACCTATTTTAGCTGTAATCAGAAAAAGTATAATCATGCTATGATTAGACTTTCAATCATTATAACAGGCTATATTTTCCTTGTTTATTGATTGCATATTTCATATATCAAAGCTAAGGATCTTCACATACTTCAATTGTACATTCCTACCCACATCTTGAGAAATGAGAACATTTCATTTCAAATTTTTTTTAATACAATTTATAGTTAATAAGCATTTATTTGTCATTTGAAAACCTGTATGGAGATTTAGTTGAACCAGAAATTATCAAAGAAACATTATAAAAATTCACATGATTGTTTCACTTCAATTCTAATGGCTTCTTACGT